>CM074720.1:109099936-109379936 GCA_037306005.1 Rhinophrynus dorsalis
AAAAAGTATTAACTATATGGTATATACAATTAAAAGAGAGTACTTGCACTTCTTCGTATCTCTCAATCCGTTATGGTTTGAGAGATATAGGAAAATAAAGTTCTCCGCTCCCTCCCCTTTCTGCTTGACGAGCTATAAAGCTATCCGAAGCAGATTCTGGTTCCGGGATTAGACGGCGGCTCTTCAGCAGCGCCGACATTGCTCTACCTAAAAATAAATACTTAATCGGAACGATCTACAATGTGTGCCTGGTTTGAAAGCACACGTAGACCATTCCGATGAAGTATTTATCTTTGTATATTGTTATATCGGTGCTTCTGTACAGCCGCGTCTGGTCAAGGAACCAGAATCTGTTTTTGACAGCTTTACAGCTCGTCAAACAGATAGGGGAGGGAGCGGAGAACTTTATTTTCCTATATCTCTCAAACCATAACTGTTTTGAGAGATGCAACTAAGAGAGTACTTACGAATAAGTGCATCTACCATATAATTAATACTTTTTTTTTTTTTCTCACATTACTGTCCCTTTAAGTATTATAAATAAGTCTCAATGAAATAATACAACAAAAGTTAGTATAGAAAAACTAACCTAAATGCATGAGTGTGTTCCTTGATTCAGGAGGTCTCTTCCATCAGTGCTTGATGGCCATGTTCATGGTGACAGACATGACATTGGTAGAAAGACAGCTGTGCACAAACTCCGCCCACTATATTTAGTAATCGTAACTTGTTAATGACTAGAGTTTTGTGCAACACATTGTAATGTATTGCAAACCCCTCTGATCCTTAAAAGGTTAAGTAGTCTCATGCACTCTGCTAGGTTTAGTTTGACTAAACGGTCATCTCTGACTCCATGGACATGACGTCCAGAACGGATTTGAATATTCTCTTGAACAAGGGCAAAATTCATAATGGCTGTTAGGACTTTCTGCCCATAAGGTAAGTGGTGGTTTATTAGGTAGTGTTAATTCCCCTTAAAGGAAGTTCTTTAATACATTACTATACCTTTTTTTTTTTTTTTTTTTTTTTTGAGTTGTGTGGGATGTTATTGAAAACTATATGGTATGGATGCAGAATAAGTTGATGCTATATAAATAAAGGGGGATAATAGCTGCTTAAGTCTAAGGGAGGGACTTGATTGTTCCCTGTTGTAAGTGGGCAGTATCGGGTCCATGTAAGACCCTTTTATATTGACCAAATTGAGTAGAAGCCAATTGACCTTGTATCTGCCAACAGGAAACTACTATAGACTTCAGGATTCTCCCATAAACGTTCTTCTATGCCAGTGTTTCTCAACGTTAGTCCTTGGGGCACACCAACAGTTCAGGTTGTTCCTGCTTAATCACAGGTGAGCAATTAGTGGCTCAGTCATTGTGATTGATTCACCTGTGATTAATTAGGGATATCTTGAAAACATGACCTGTTGGTGTGCCCCGAGGACTGGAGCTGAGAAACACTGTTCTATGCACTGATGTCCCCCAGCCTTACAGATACTAGTCATATACAAGGAAACCAGGAGGGGCGGCAGGTTTGATCTTACGGGGCTCCTTTCCCATTGCTCTTGGAACACAACCAACAATTTCAGAGGGTCTTATGTGGACCCTATACTGCTCCTTTTAAGATGTAATATCCCTATTATTTTATTGTTACTTAATTGATTTTGTTTTTTCATTATCAGTCATGTCCTGCCGCAGAGTAGAAACTCTTCAAGAGGTGGTCATTATAGCAACGCTCCACCACCTGGATCTTATAATCCTGTAAATGCTTACAGAATGCCTAATAGGCAGCCCCAGGTTCCAAACTTGATACAAAGTAAGTGAATATGGGTTGTTGTAATTTCAGCTTCTGATCTTTCTTTTTAACACTTAAAGGACTGGTCAAAATTCTGGGATGGCATCGCAGCCGCACTGCACTGTCATCCCAGAATTCAATGCACGCAAAAAAGCTCCGTGTTTATGGCCTCCTCACACTGGATCAGGCGGTCCTTATTGGGATAATGTTTCACAGAAACAGCAGCAATTAATCTTCATAGTATTTGGGCCATGGAGAGTGTTTCAATACTGTCAGAGTTGTAGTTCAAGAGTAATTGAAAAAATACCTAGTGTAAGCCACCTCCCCTCGTGTGTGGAATCTGGTCTTGAGACCAGACGGCTCACAGCAAGGGATAATCTTCTTACTGTGAGCATAAAGAAAACTCTGCCCCCTTTGACAGGTTTTTCATTATACTCACTGAGATCCATCCGGACAGTCATGCTGTTCTGATGTGAGTAGTGTTAAATCCGTAAAAGGGGAGGGAGGGGGATATTTTAGAATTCAATTACTCTTGAACTACAACTCTGACAGCATTGATCATGCACTCCGTAGGCCAAATTCTATGAAGATTAATTGGACCTGCCTATAGTGTGAAACATTACTATCCCTTTAAGGAATAGTAATGCTTGTTATGAAAGTACGCCATAAGCTACAGTAGCGCCATAATGGATTGGCCACAAAAAACAGTGCACCAATCCGCTAATAAATAAATGCAAAATTGCACTGTAATAGTTTGGGCTGACTTCTTCCAGCAGTTGATTTATGTAATACAAGATATTTTTTGTATCTTTTTAAATACAGTGCCTCTCGAGCTTTTTGTAGAGGTGAAACCATTTTGTTTTTAACAGTATCTGTAACTCTCCAGCCAAACCCCTTAGATGCTATATGTTGGACACCTCTCTAGCATCCAAGGGGTTAACTTGGTATCCGTACACACAGTATAAGAATACTAATGTGTACTATTAAGGTAAGACTAAGGGCCGTATGTTCAAAAGAACCGTTGGAATTAGTAGAAGAAATTAATTTCTAACATGGAGGTGCTCTTGGGCAAACCATTTACTTTATAAAAATGTCCATTAATTGTTGAGTTTAACTCTCTGAATGCCAGAGAAAAGGTTAAAACCCCCATTTAAACAAAATGGGAAATTAGTTCTCCTCTACAGTGTGATTTGGTTTTCTCCACAACTCCTCCTCTTTTGTTTTGAACATATGACTCTAAATTACCATGTTACAGTATTAGGAGCAAAGTGTTCAACTGATGTTTTACACTGTCTGCTATTTCAGACATTTGTTCCCAGGAGCCACATGGCTACACAGGACAGATTGAGAACCACAGATTTAAATAATGTTTATACTGTAATTTTTTTTTGCTTGTAGCTGAAAAGCACATACTTTTGAGTGTAAGGTGGGGATTGAGCATTCATGAAGCTCACTGGCTCAAAGTGAATTGGCCGCTGAGGAATACTGGCCACTGAGGCTGTGCATTATGACTAATTAGAGCAAGCCAGCTGTACCATAGGGTACAAATGAGAGACAAAGGAATGGGATCCCAAAGAACCCATCTATTTTGATAGGAATTTTTAAACACTTCAAAGCTAAAGAAGTCTCTAACACACTGCGTCACAATATGACAATCTGTTCAAGATCTCTAGTATTCAAGGGAGTTGAGTTTTGCAAATGTACTGTATTATTTATTAATTTCTCTGTCGTCCAATACAGGTTACTGGTAACTTTGGGTAGACGATCTGCCCCTTTAACTAGGTAGGAACAATTCTACAAGTGAATGGAGGGGGTGGAGCCTACCTTCCCTTCTTGGCTGCAGCTAGCCAATCCGCTCCAGTAAGTTTGAGGTCTTCAACTGATGTACAAAGAAGTCTTATTTTATGATACTGCCCTACAGGGATTCTCCTAATCAGGGGTGGTGGGTGATGGCTTTGTGCTGCCAACAGATTATTTGTTGCAGTATGCTTACGGTATACCTTGGTGCAGATGCTGTTAGTACTGCTCCTCATTAGTTTGATATTGAAGAATGACAATTCATTCTGATTGATTTCGCATGTCACTTTTAAGTTTTTGTTTTTATTCAGTTTGTCTACAAAATGATGAAATTCGGCAACAGTCCCTGCCCAAGTAAACTCTACATCATCTATGTAGTGAAGCCACACACCTATTTTACTTGTAAATTGGGCAAGTTTTTCAGTCAAGACAATTGTATTCTCCCACCAGCCTAAATAAAGGTTTGCATATGAGGGAGCACAGCTGCTGCCCATTTCTGTGCCCCTCAGTTGCTGTTGCTGGTAGAAAGCTCCATCAAAGGTAAAATAATAGTTTTTTCCTTTGGAGTTCCTATTGCACACTCCTGCACTCATTGGGTTTATCTGTATGTCTGTTGGGTGTTTTGGAGCAAGTTTCTGTGGTATCTTAACCCTTTAGCTGCTGGTTTTGCATCTTTTGGGAGTTTATTGGCACTTTCCCTACTGGGTTCAGTGGTTTTTTGGGTCTGCTAACATGTTTTAGTGTTTCATGTAATTTTAATTCAGTTTCAACTTTGCAAAATTTGTGTTGCGTTTACCACATAGATGCCATTACTCCATTCACTTCTATGGGACTGTACAGTTTGGGAGATCTCTGCAACAGCTCATCGTAGCGACTTCAAAGATGGCTCATTTTAACTGTCTGCCCTTGCTTTGTCATCCGGTTAACGTTTTGTGTGTTGGGGGGCTCAGGGGGCTTCGGGCACTGTTAGGGTACTTTTTCTGGGAAAACTACATTTCCAATGAGCGCTTGCTTCCCAAGCTCGTTTCTGATTGGCTTCCACCGCGGCAGCCATTTTGTACCTTTTCCTGAACGAGTATCCTACGCAGGGTTTCAACTCTCCTCTGCAGATTAACCCTTCGCCTGCCCGATAAGTGCATTTTTAGTGATTTCTGGGGTGAAATTTTAATCTTGCACACTGAATTTCGGTGATTCCTTATACTTTAAATGTTTTTGACACTGTGAGAATGTCTAATCCGTTAGAGCTTGGGGCCAGGCCTAAGACTAAGGTCGCTGGGGTCTCTGTGTCCCCTGTTGCACACTGTTCCTCATGTCATTCAGGGTTACCTAGAGAATTCTCAGGTCATTTATGCCCACCATGTTCTGCTGTCCCTGAGTCTCCCCTAGGGACCTCCAGCCGTGCATTAGAGCCAATTTGGGTGCAAGAGTTCAAGGCTGCTACTAGAGACCTCCGGTCTACATTGCAACTCTCTCCATCCCAGTTACAGGGGGTTTTCCACTCCTGGTAGACCCCTTCTTCCGTCAGATCTTCCTTGCCAAAACCGCAGGGAGTACCTGATTTATCAGATTCCTCTGAGGAGGAACTGTTGGCAGATTCAGATGCTGAAGAATGTTCTGCTGTGGGCTCCTCTCAGTTTTTTGGGGACCCCTTTGAGGCTGATCCTGAGCCCTCAGCTGAGGGGCGGATCAGGGCTCTTAACCAACCTAAACATTCCCTTAGTTCAAGAGGTTTTCTTCAGATTCCTCTAATGTATTTCAGGAGCCTAAGAGGCCCTATACTTGTTTTCCACCTAACCCCACTCTAGACCGCCTTGTGTCTGATTAGTGGAAGTCTCCGGACAGGAAACCTTTTTGCCAAGCTTTATTACCCCTTCTCTGATGTGGCGCTTGCTCAGTGGGTTCACCCCCCCCCCCCAAGTTGGATGCTCTTATCTCCAGGCTATCTAAGTCCACTGCTTTGCCAGTTGCTGAAGCTTCCACTCTGAAAGACTGGACTGACAAACTTGAGGTCTCCCTCAAGTCCATTTTTGACACTGCTGGTACTGCCATGCGTCCAACGTTCACTGCAGCATGGGTGAACCGGTCCATTGCAGTCTGGACTGAACAGCTCACCCTGGCTGGCTGTCAGGGTGCTCCTACTTCAGATATGTTGTGGCTTCTTGCCAACGTTTCTGAGGCCAGCACTATGTTTCTGCCACCTTATTTGATGCCATCTGTTTGGTGGCAAGGGTTTGCGCCATGTCTGTGGTTGCCAGACGAGCTCTTTGGCTCCAGATCTGGTCTGCTGACACTGCTTCCAAGAAAGGTTTGCTCTCATTGCCTTTTCAAGGCACCTCTTTGTTTGGGCCAGATCTTAAGGATCTGATTAGTGAGGCCACAGGGGGGCAAGAGTACCCTTCTGCCTATGGTCCCCAGGAAGAATATGCCTCTTGTTCCTTCCAGACTGAGACATGTCTGGCGAACCAGGCGGTTCCCTCAGCTCTGCGTTCCTCTTCCAAGCTCAAACAGCAGTGGAAGCCCAAGGTCACTTTCAAGCCGCCTTCGGCATGACTCACCAAACCCAGGTCCTCACTTGGCTGTGGGTGGCAATCTGTGTCGCTACCACAGCATCTGGGAGGATTCAGTGGCGGACCCGTGGGTTTTACAGGTGGTGGCGGAAGGGTACAGGATGCCTTTTGCTTCTCTTCCTCCCTTTGTTTTTCTGCTCTCATACGCTCCATGGCGTAGAGAAATGCCGTCTGTTCAGTGGCGCTATCCAGGCCCTTCTGGACAAGGATGTTATGGAACCTGTTCCAATTCGGGACAGGTATGGGTTTTTACTCAAACCTCTTTGTGGTCTCCAAGAAGGACGGCGGCTTTCGTCCCATTTTGGATTTGAAGGATCTCCACTCCTTTGTGATCAGGACTCATTATCATCAGGAGTCCCTAAGGACGGTGATTGCTGCTATGTCCCCAGGGGAATTCCTTGCCTCTCTGGATCTTCAGGACGTGTATATACACATTGCCATTCAATCAGAGAGTCAGCAGTATCTCAGATTTGCCTGCGACCAAGGGCACTTTCAGTTTTCAGCTCTTCCCTTTGGTCTGACTATAGCACCTCAAGTCTTCAACCGTGTCCTGGGAGCTTTAGTGTCCGTCCTCCATCGGGACGGCATCAGAGTTACTCCATACATGAATGACCTGCTTCTGAAAGCCCCTTCTACGGAACTTCATCAGCAGGTTCAGGACTGCATTCATGCTTTCACACATCACAGGTGGATCATCAACATGGACAAATCAGATCTTGTCCCATCCCATTGTCTGGTCTTCCTGGGCCTTCTCTTCGACACTCTGCAGAGCATGGTGTGGCTCACCAGATCGCCCACAGGGTTTCTGCTGTTCTGGCTCACGATCCAGTTCCAGCCAAGAAGCTGTCCTCTCTAGTGGGAAAATTCATCTCCACCATAGAAGCAGTCCCATTTGTCATGGCTCACACCAGGGAACTCCAGAGGTTTGTGATCCAGGTGTGCAGAGGTGATCCGGGTCTTCTGAAGATGTCAGTATCCCTCCCCCTTCATGTGGAACTGAGTTTATCATGGTGGCTCGACCCTTCAACAGATTGGAGAGGCAAGTCCTTCCTGGTATCCTTCTGGACCATGTTGACAATGGATGCCAGCCTCTCTGGCTGGGGAGTGGTCCTGGGTCGTCTGAGTGCTCAGGATCGGTGGTCTCCAGAGGAATCTCTCCTTCCCATCAACGTGTTGGAGCTTCGGGTGATATTTCATTCCCTTCATCATTGGACACCTCAGCTGGAAGACTGCCTAGTCCGGGTCCAGTCGACAAAGCCACGGCCGTGGCTTACATCAACAAGCAGGGCGGAACAAGAAGTCTTGCCGCTTGGTTAGAGGTCCAGGCTATTTTATCCTGGGCAGAAGACCTGTTCCTGCCATATCCTCAGTGCACATTCCTGGTGTAGACAAAGTCATGGCAGACTTCCTAAGTCAACACACAGTGGACAGCGGAGAGTGGGAACTGCACACAGAGGTGTTCATCCTCATTTTTCAGAAGTGGGGTCTTCCTTGCATCGACCTGATGGCGAAAAGACTCAACCGGAAGGTTCCAGGGTTCTACTCTCGCTGGAGAGATCCTCTAGCTCTAGCAGCGGATGCCATGTCCTTGGTTATTTTCCTTTGGCTTACATCTCTCCTCCCCTCCGCATGTTGCACAGGGTGTTGCAGAAATTGAGACTGGAGTGCTGTCCTGTCATGCTGATTGCTCCGTACTGACCTCGACAGGCTTGGTTTCCGGAGCTTCTGGATCTGTTAGTGGCAGAGCCATGCCGGCTTCCTTGCCGTCCGGATCTTCTTCTACAGGGTTACCTGTGGAAGGAGGATGCTCATCATCTAGCTTTGACGGCTTGGAAATTGAATCCTCAATACTGAAGACGGTTTTTCTTCTTGTGTGTTGGCTACTATGCTTAGTGCCTGCAAACCTGTTTCTCCTAAGGCCTACCATCGTGTCTGGTAGACCTTTCTATCTTGGTCTGCTTATAGAGACCTTTCTCAGGATTTTGCTCTGCCTACAGTCCTGGCTTTCTTGCAGGACGGTGTGAATAAGGTCCTCAGTTTGAGCTCCCTTAAGGTTCAGGCTTCTGCTCTCTGTTTTCTTTCAGAGGCGCATTGCTATTCTTCTTGATGTCAAGGTTTTCTTCTAGGGCGTTGCTCATACTCGTCTTGTCTTTAAGACTCCCGCTCCTCAATGGGACCCTTAATTTGGTCTTGGGCATCCTTTAGCGCCCTCCCTTTGAGTCCTTGGCTACTACTTCTCTACACCTGTTGACGTGGAAAATGGCTTTTCTCCTGGCGATAGTCTGTTCGCCATATCGAGTTGCATGCTCTGTCTTGTAGACCACCCTTTTTGGTGTTTCACAAAGACAAGGCAGTGCTTCAAACTTCGCAGGAGTTTCTCTGAAGGTGGTCTCTGAGTTCCACATTAATCAGGAGATTGTAGTGCCTTCTTTCTGCCCTGACCCTATCTCTGACAAGGAGAGGGATCTCCACTTGTTAGATGTGGTGTGTTATCTCATGTTTTTTGTCTATCGCACTGAGTCTATTCGACAGTCTGATGCACTGTTCGTCATTCCTGAGGGCCCCAGGGCAGGAAGACCTGCATCCAAAGTGACTATTGGATCTTGGATCATGTCCACTGTTCGTAAGGCTTGTCAGCTGAGGAAGAAGCCTGTTCCCTTTCGGGTCACAGCTCATTCTACAAGATCCATTGGGGCTTAAGGCTGCCACTTGGTCGTCTGTGCTTACCTTTTCGAAGCACTACTGTATTGATGTGCTGGCATCAGCTGACGCCAGTTTTGGGAGGAAGATCCTGGAGGCAGTCTTGCCTGTCTAGGATCTTCTGTTCTTGGTGCTTCTTTCACTTTTGAGCCCTGTTGGCTCTAGTTCAGAGTGCTGTGTAACAGTTTTGGGGGGGTGTTACCCCTGTTCAGTGTCCTTTTGACACTTCATTTGTTTTGTTGGGCTATCTCTGATCTGATGGTTCATATCTGCTCTGGTGACTTTGGGGGCCTTGCACCTGGTCCTTGCCTTACTTCTCGCCTCTGGAAAACTCAATGGTTGGACATCCCAAAGTTACCAGTAAACTGTATTGGACAACAGAGAAAAGAGGATTTTAGTCATACCTGTTAAATCCTTTTCTTTTAGTCCATACAGGTTACTGGTCTCCAAGCCTGTCAAGGGGCCATGATTGGCTCTCCTGTGGCAGACTGGGGGGGGGGGGGGGGGTCCTTTAGGGTTACGCTCACATGAGTCTTCTTTCCTTCCACTATCTAGTCAATAGTTAGTGTCTCAAATCTTACTGGAGCTGATTGGCTAGCTGCAGCCAAGGAGAGAAGGTAGGCTCCACCCCCTGCATTCACTTCTAGAATTGTTCCTGCCTAGTTAAAGGGGCGGATTGCCTACCCAAAGTTACCTGTAACCTGTATGGACTAAGAGAAGGATTTAACAGGTAAGACTAAAATCCTCTTATTTATATTATTTACATGATATGTATTATCCCTTTTAACCCCTTAAGGACTGGTGCACACGCGGCTGGCACTTAAGGACCACAGGTCTGAGTTCCATGACATGCCAGGACCGTCACTGGTCCTTAAATGCCGCACAGCCGTGACGGTCCTGGCATGGCTGTGGATGTTGAGGGGTTAAAACGCCCATTTTAAATCCGTGTTCACCCATTCTGGTGCAACTGAACCCTAG
Organism: Rhinophrynus dorsalis; assembly: GCA_037306005.1. Taxonomy (NCBI): domain Eukaryota; kingdom Metazoa; phylum Chordata; class Amphibia; order Anura; family Rhinophrynidae; genus Rhinophrynus; species Rhinophrynus dorsalis. Next base: position 109,109,770 of record CM074720.1, read on the forward strand.
GAGCTTCCAGTCTACACTATGAAGTCACTACCTCACAGCTTAGTATTGAACCTAATTTGCATAAAGTTGAAGACAGACTGGTAATTTAGCATATGTAGCTTGACTGCCAAGGCACTTCAGATTCACAGGTGTAAGCTACAGTTTACTAAAACCTCATGGCTTATATTATCTATAGTAAGGAGTAGGCTAGTTAGTGATATAAGGAAAGCTCAGATGCACTGACTTTTCTCTTGCTTGCTTTCTGTATATGTAGCCAGAGTATATTCCTTGCTGCAAATAGGGACACGAATCTGAAGCTATTGTGATTACTATGATCGTGCTGCCCTGGCGATTTAACTACCGTGAAATAGGCTGAGTACAGCGCCGGGGCAGCATGACTGAATCAAGCACATCTTTCAGCACTTGCAGTGTTTCTCAGCTGAAGACAAAATGAAGCACTGGGGCAGCATGATGGGATAGGTATTGGCGTCAAAGGGTTAAACGTTACCTCAAGGGGAGTATTTGATGCAGCCTTTTAGTAAGCGACAGGAGAATCTCACTCTGTCCTGCAGTGCGAGATTCTCATGTCCATTTTTATCCAGGTGACATGGTATCTGTCATTTGGTTGCACGCTTTTTTGCCTGCAAGGATACCCCTCAGGACACACCAACAGGTCAGGTTCTCTAAATATCCATAATTAAGTACTGGCACCTCAATCACAGTGAGTGAGCTCCACTTGTCCCACAGCCCCCCTGCGCACAGGGGTCTTTCTGGAGCTGCTTCATGCCTGCTGCACTCATGTTGGGTATATTCTGTCTGAGCCTTTGGAGCATTTGGGCTGTGTTGTGTGTTTTAACCCCTTACATGCTTTACTGCACTGCATTGGGACTCCTATATTTATGCCCTGTGTGTGCTGTGGCCCCTGGGTCTCTGCCAGAGCCTTCTAGCCATGATCAGGAGCCACCTTGGGTCAAGGACTTAGTCCTCGATGGCACAGTTTCCTCTTTCTCTGCATGGGGTTCTTCAGTCCTGGAGGCCCCCCCACTTCCTTCAGATTTGTGGCCCCTAAGGCCCCTGGCATTCCTGATCTGACTCCTCTGTGGAGGTTTCAGATGAGGAATCTGAGGATGGTGTTTGTGTTCTGAAGGGACTTCTTCACAATCTTATGGGGATGCCTTTGAATCTGACCCTGAACCCTCTGCTGAGGGTCTCATTAAGGCGGTGTTAACTACTTTGAACATTCCCTCTACTACTGTAGAGCCACAGTCTACTTCTGATGTCTTTCAGAGGCACAAGAAGTACTGTACTGTTTTTCTACCTAATCCCACTCTGGATCAGATCATTTGGATGAGTGGAAGACTCCTGGCAAGCTCCATCTGTAAGAGATTCTCGAAGCTGTATCCTTTTTCTGAAGCTGCCTCGGCTCAGTGGGCTACAACGCCTCAGGTTGATTCTCCCATTTCCAGGCTTTCTAAGTTCACTGCTTTGGCAATCACTAATTTCTCTTCCCTTTCACGGTACCTCTTTTTGGACCTGAAGTGAAGAACCTAATCAGTGAAGCCCCTGGGGGCAAGAGCACTTTGTTGCCTCAGGTTCCTAAGCGCAACTCTCAGATGAGGAGGCATCGTCCTTTTCGTCCCTGCCAAAACGATGTGCATAGGGCGAACCTGGTGGCGCCTCAGGCCCTGCTTTCCACCTCCAGCAGTGGAGGTCTAAACCCACCAAACCTCCTTCAGCATGACTCGCTGAACTCTGGTACGCACGCGCCAGTGGGTGGTCACCTGTGTCACTTCTTGAGTGTTTGGACAGGCTATGTTGCGGATCAATGGTTATTACAGTTGATTTACAAAGGTTACAGAATTCCCTTCAAATTCCTTCCCCACCCCTACTCTTTCAGGTTCTTCCCTTCTTGCTCCCTTTAGGGAAAGGAAAAGCTGAGGCTTTACAATTGGCAGTCCAGTCTCTCTTGGATAAGGGTGTCCTGGCCCCGGTTCCTCATTTGGAGAGTGGTTCATGCTTTTATTTCATCCTCTTCATTGTTCCCAAGAAGGATATCGGCTGCCGTCCTATCCTGGGCCTCATTGCTCTCAACAAGTTCAAGGTCAAGACCCGATACAAGATGGAGTCCTTGACTTCTGTCATCGCAGCGATGTGTCCATGGGAATTTCTGGCATCCTTGGATCTTCAGGATGTGTATCCTGACATCTGAACAGTCAGCAGTACCTCAAGTTAGCCTGCAACATGGGGCATTTCCAGTTCACTGCTCTCCCCTTTGGGCTCGCCACAGCTCCTTAGGTGTTCACTCAAATCTTAGGCGCATTGATTGCCTTCCTGCACACCAAGGGTGTCACCTTACATGGATGACCTTCTCAAGGCTTCCTCCAGGGATTTTCTGGATCACCAGCTTCAGGAATGTGCTCAGATCCTCCTCCAGCACAGTTGTATCCTGAATATGGACAAATCTGCACTGGTTCCCTCCCAGAACCTGGTGTTCCTCGGCGTCCGGTTCAACACTCTATGGAGTATGGTCTATCTGACTGAGGATTCGATTCAGCAGCTCACCTCAAAGATGTCTTCCACCCTGTCATGGACGTCTGCTCCAGCAAGGAAGTGGGGAAGATGATCTCCACCATGGAAGCGGTATCATTTGCCAGGAAGCTTCATAGTTTTGTGATCCAAGTTTGCAGGGGACTCGGATCTTCTGGATCATCTGATCTCACTCCCTGCGGAAGTGGAACAGAACCTTCACTGGTGGTAGAACCTCTCCAACCTGGAGAAAAGGAAGCCATTCGTGATTCCATACTGGACCATTGTGATGACGGGCGCCAGCCTGCTCGATTGGGGCGTAGTCTTGGGTCACCGGAGCATTCAGGGCCGTTGGTCAGTGGAGGAGACCCTTCTTCCTATCAACATCTTGGATCTCAGGGCGATCTCCCATGCTCTGAGGTATTGATCCTCACATCTGATGGGATGTCCGGTCCAAGTGCAGTCCGACAAGGTCACAGCAGTGGCTTGCATCAACAAGCAAGTAGGTACCAGAAGTTCTGCTGCTTGGTTCAAGGTAAAGGCTATTTTGTCCTGGGCAGAAGACCATGTGTCTACTATCTCCACCGTGCACATCCCAGGCATAGAAAATGTCCTACCAGACTTCCTCAGTTGCTATACGGTGGACCCCTGGGAGTGGGAGCTTCACCTAGATGTGTTCCACCTCCTAGTGCAGCGTTGAGGTCTTCCCTCGATAGACTTGATGGCCACCAGGGACAACCGGAAGGTTCAGATGTTTTGTTCTCGCTGGAGGGATCTGATAGCGTTTGCGTCGGATGCGCTGTAAATTCCATGGCGATTTCATTGGCCTACACCCTCCCTCCCTCTTCCTCTCCTGCCCAGGGTGCTACAGAAGATTCGAATGGACGCATTGGTCATCCTGGTATCAGAGTACTGGATCAGACAGCCTTTGTTCCCAGAACTACTGGCATTGTCTGCTTAGGAACAGTTTCTTCTGCCACTCAGACCGGATCTCCTTCAGGGTTACCTGTGGAAGGAGGATGTGTAACATCTGGCTTTGATGGCAAGCTATTGAGGCCTCCATGTTGAGGAAGAAGTGCTATTCTTCTGATGTGGTTTCCACTATGATTCAGGCTAGGAAACCAGTTTCTTCTAAAGCCTACCATAGGGTTTGGACTATTTTCCATTCTTTGTGTGTGGACAAGAATCCATCCTCTCAAGATTTTGATCTTCCAGCTATCTTGCCTTTTTTGTAGGATGGCATGAACAAGGTCCTTAGCCTTAGTTCCTTTAAGGTTCAGACTTCAGCTCTGTCCTTTTCCAGAGATACTTTGCCATTTTACCAGTGTCATGGTCTCTTTCCAGGGGGTTGCTCATGCTTTTGCTGCCTACAAGGCTCCCACTCCTCAGTGGGACCTTAAGTTAGTCTTGGGTATTTTATAGCGACCTCCCTTTGAATCCTTGGCAACCATTCCTCTACATCTTCTGACTTGTTGTGCCTTCTTTCTGTCCGGACCCTAAATCTGACAAGGCGAGGGATCTCCACTTGTTGGATGTGGTGCTTTGTCTTAAAGGGATAGTAATACTTACAAATTACTAATCCCAATATTGTAGTAAAAAGAGAAATTATTTGCCCCCCGTGACATCTCTCAAACATTAATGGTTTGAGAGATATTCACTCACAAAGTTCCCCCCTCCCTCCCCTTTCCCTGAAGTCAGCATTGTAGCTGACTGCAGGGGAAGCCTGTCGTACGATCATCTGGCGGCTCTGCAGCAGAGCTGAGATCGCAAACCAAGCACATGTAGAAGACCTTTTAAGTGAATGATTTCCTTTTTTATTAACTTGATCTTGGCACTACTGCAGAGCCGCCGGATGGTCGGACAATAGGCTTCCCCTGCAGTCTGCTACAACGCTGACTTCAGGGAAAAGGGAGGGAGGGGGAACTTTGCGAATGAATCTCTCTCAAACCATAAAGGTCTGAGAGATGTCACTGGGGGGGGGGGTAATTAAATTTATTTATTTTTCTACTACAGTATTAGGGATTAATCATTTTTAAGTATTACTATCCCTTTAACTTCTATGTGCACTGCACTGAGTCTGTCCGTCAGACTCAGTCATCCTTGAGGGTACTAGGCCTGGTAAGGCAGTGTCCAAGGTGACCACTGCTTCCTGGATTAAGTCCACAATCCGCAAAGTTTACGAACTCTGGAAGAAACCTGTTCCCTTTCTCACACAGCACATTCCACTAGGCCTACTGGGCCTACAAAAATCAGGCCTTTGCTGATCACCTTTGCAAGGTGGCCACTTGGTCCTCTGTGCACACAATTGCCAAACGCTACTGTGTTGTTGATCTGGCATTGGCTGATGCCCGTTTTGGCAGGAAAGTCCTAGAGGCAACCTTCCCTGTCTAGGACTTTATTTTCAGAGCCTTATAGCTCTTTATCCTTTGAGCTCTGTTGGCTCTTGTTCTAGTATGCTGTGTTTTCTGTTGTTCATTGTCCGTTGACACTGTTAGTTTGGGTTGTTCCGTGTCCTGGATAGTCCATGGGAACTCTGGTATCATGGGGACCGGTGCTTGGTCCTTTACTACTTACCTGTTAAATACTTTTCTCTTAGTTTATGTAGCTTACAGGTCTCCCACCCAGCGAAACAGACCATTCTAGGTTCCTGTGGCTGGATGTGGGAGTCCTGTTGGGTCCGTGCTCACAGGAGTTTTCATCTTCTCTCTATTTAGCTCAGTAGGTTTAGTGTCACAAATCTAACTGGAGGGGAGTGGCTAGGTAGCCTACTTTGGAGACAAGGGAGTCTTCATCCCTGCACTACTTTGAAGAATGGTTCCAACTCACTGGGAGGAGCTGTCGCCTCCCTATGGTACCTGTAAGCTGTATGGGAAAAGGATTTAACAGGTAATACTAAAATACTCTTTTATTTAAACACTTTTGGAAAGCAAGGTAGAGCTCACCAGGACTTATTATTTGACCCTTTGGGTTGTAGCAAAGTCCCTGAAACATTGCTTTTGCAATGTGTTGAAGACCTTTCTAGCATCCCAAGGGTTAATGCATACATAAGATGTTTGGTGCCAGAGTTTTGAGTAATATGCTTATGCCTCTGTTGGGGGTCTTTTCCTTACATTGTATGCAGAGATGGTGCTTTGTAAGTAAAGATACCCTTGAATGCCAGGCAATGAGGATGGCATTATATACTATTGTTATAACTAGACATGCAGATGTGATGGTGCTATATAGAGCTCACTGACTCACTCAAGAATCCAACATGTAATTGGCACTGTTATATCAGGGATAAGAGGGATTAAATGCCATGCTTACCAGTTAAAATGTCCACAAAAGTAGGTGCCAGAGATGATTATCTTTGCCAGAAAGTGTATAAAAACATGATCTTTAGTCAGAGATCCGTTAAAATGTAATTACATTGGATGGCAGATAAACACTTCACGGCATCTAACGTGTTTCACACCTGTTGGTGCTTAATCATAGACAAATCAACAACCATTACCACAAAGTCTTAAAGGGATAGTAATACTTAAGATGTAAAAAATATGATGTAGGGTTTGTCCCCAAATAAAACAAAGGTACTCCCACTGTTGAGATATTTTATTAAAAAATCAAAACCGCTCAAACTTGAATTTTTTTAGGTGCAATATCACAGTGGCCTGAAAATTTACAGTGGCGCTGTTGCTACACCATCCTATGAAGATTTATGGTCGCAGCAGCACCACTGTAAATTTTCAGGCCACTATATCGCACCTAAAAAATTCAGGTTTGAGCTGTTATTTTTTAATACAATATCTCTCAGAGGTGGGAGTACCCTTGTTTTATTCAGGGGGATAAACCCTACAACATATATTTTTTAACATTTTAAGTATTACTATCCCTCAAAAAGCAATTAAACTTGACTGGATAAAAAAAAGAACCCAAGAGGAATATGTATATCTAATACAACTCTGTACTGGGCCACATAGGGACCAAAATCGGTCAAAATGGAATCACATTGAACATAACGGATTACATAATATGGCTGTCCTAACCACCACCAAGTTAACACCAAAATAGGTCTGAGTTTTGCCCTTTACTAATCGAACTTATTAAATGTAATGCTGCCAAATCTCTTGGTTTGTATGAAGTGAAGAAGCAAAAAAAAAAAAAAAAAAAAAAAAAAAAAAGCACACATTAAACGGTTAAAGTACATAAAAAAATATATATATATTAAACCCTTTGAGTGACAGAAATCGGGTACAACACATTGCTTTACTGTTACCATAAGGTCCATTGCTTTATCTGTTCTCTTTAGTGTGAATACATGTTTATTAGAGCAATCCACACCTTTCTGCTCATATAAAGCAAATGACAAGCTACATCCGCAACAAAGCAGTTAAGACCAGGAATTTATTGGTGTAACAGTATAGCACATTAGCTGTTAACCTCCAATAGAGTTACAATGCTTTGAGCTCACAGTACCGCATACCCCTTTTTATAAAAAGATATTAATGGAAATTGCATTGCTCTGGCAGCTGTCCAGAATGACAACTAGACTGAAGAATAGCTGAGCCTACAAGGGAAGGCGCATGAAATGGATTTTGTGTATTTATGGAAGCGCAGTCTCCTACACGCATAAAGTAACATTACTATGGAGAAGGGCAGTGCGGTCAATCAGATGGCCACCTCTTTCAAGTGTCTGTTGTGGGTGTTTCTTTCTGCTTTTCCTTGATTTGACATTGATGTACCAATTTTCAGCTGATGAATAATTGGCGATATGCTGATAACTTGAAAGAGTCAAGTAGAGTCTGCCGGCACACACTGTGAATGGCAGATATGTTTAATGCAAACCCAAGTATCTGATTTCTGACTTCTCTCACTACAGTCAGTAAACTTGTCAATTAGCTGCATGTGAAAGTGATTTTGATTAGAGCAATCAGTAAACACCAAGTCTCGTCTTTGATTGCCTAGCTGATTAGGTAAATAGTCACTCAAGTAGCCACTGGAGCATTCAGTTTATGGTTTAACCCCCTGGTAACTAGCGATGACTGAAACGCATTGCAGAGCACTGCATTGGACTCCTCCCTATCAGCCAAGGGGTTAATGCATTCTCTTCTTTAAATTCATAGTTCAGATTCCTCCCCCTCCCCCCCCATTCAATTTCTATACTGTCATTGAATTACAATGATCAGGTTCATTCTTATATTTTGAGGTGTCCTATTTGAGTAAATGCATCTCTATACTGTCCTGTTGAGATTTATTGCAGTATTAATATGAATAAGTATGTCTACTCCTGAATGTTTAGGCATGTAGCGCACTTGTGTCCTGTCTAACGTGTAGTAGCATATGTAGACGCTGCAACAATACTGCTGATTACTGTTCCTAGTTTAACCCTTTGAGTGCCAGAGAGGTATGCAACGCATTGCTAAGCAATGTGTTGCGTTCCCCTCTGCCATTCAAAGGGTTAACACTGATCTCAGGGGGGGTGTACAGCATGTTAGTTAATGGACCATTTTGTGTACAATATGTATGTAGCTAATATTTGTGTTTTTTTGCCTTCTCAAATAGCAAATGCCACTAAGGGCTGAATTTAGGAAGCCAGGGATGTGCAAACCAACTGCACCAAATGGGACCAATATTATTCCTATTCATTTTAAATGCAGATATTAACCCTCAATTGCTAGTGCAGTCTCCAGTGCATAACAAGACAATGTGCTGGAGATCTCTTGCATTCAAAGGATTGAATCCCCTTTAACCTTTTGAGTGCCAGAGGTGTAACCACCGCATTGCAAAGCAATGTCAGCTACCCCTTTGGCACTGAAAGGGTTAACAAAACGTATTTTGCTGTATGATATAGTTTTTGTCCAGAATTGTCCACCTCTTTTTTTATCTTCATGAATATGACCCTATTATACACATTAGAGAAGTTGTCTCTATGGGCCAAACCAACTGCACTGTCAGGGACAAATAAAAATTCCAGCTTATTTTAAAGGGGTCTTTACTCCTTGAATGCTAGAGGACACTGCTGATTTACTGTGCATGAGACCCTTCCCTAGCATTCAGTAGGTTAAAGGGATAGTAATGTTTCATATCGTTTCCATCTGGGGATGTTGTGCTGCCTTCAGTTTGCTCCAGAATGACTTGTACAGAATGCATTGCATGCCTACATGGCTGGATCCACCTACAATATAAGTTTGTTGCATTCTGTGGATATAGATGTGCGTTTGATTTGCTTTTATAATTGGGTCTCTCTTAAACAATGAAGGAGCTGAAGGATTTGCATGATATACAATTGGTTGAGTGCTGTGAACTGAATGAGAACCTATTGATTAGAAGCCTTTCATGCTGTGTACTGGTCAGTCATGTTTAGAAGAAGAGGATCCATCTAATTGCTTGTTTTGTTGTGGCTGTGTTGCTAATGTAGCATTGTAGGAAACAAAGCTGTGAGTGGGTGGTCCTCCAGCACACTTTTTCTTTTCCAGCAGCGGGCTGCTTCTGAAATAGATATTACTAATACCTGTGTTTCTAAATATATGCCATAGCAATCTATTTTCTGTCCCTTCCTATTTAATATTTGAAATAGTCTTATTGCACTAGAAATCCCCAAGGCTGCTCTGTGTTCAGTTTTGGGTAAAATAGGGATGAGTGACCAGAGACCCTCTAGCAGTGGAGAACTACAGTTCCCGTCATACCCAGCCACAGATGAGTTGTAGTCCTCCACAGGTGAAGTGCTTCAGGTTACCCATCCCTTGTCTAAAATGTAACCATGTATTGTTCATGACAGTGTGAGCACAGCAACACTTCCGCTTTCAAATTAACCAGGATGATCCCCACCACCACCACCACAACCTCTGCAAGTGGGCTGCAGTGACCTCTTTGGGGGGTAGTCTAGGGTCACTGGAAGGTGCAAGAATGAATGATCAGCCACATGGTTATTACAGTAATTGGAGGTTACAGAGAGCACTGCAATAATCTGGTTGCTTGTGTCATTGTCTAGGCAAGTGCTCAGTCCTGCAATTTTCCCTCTCTGCAATGATCGCAGAAAATTTCCGTATGCTGCACTGGGCTGCAGCATGAGTAACAGTGGTTGTCCATGTGAGCATAGCCCAAGATGATACTGTTAAATTTATAGTAACGCTTAAGTTCCACATGTGAATATATAGTCTTCCATTTAAAAAAATAAATAAATAAAAAAATCAGTGAGATGGGTACACTTGCACACTTTAAAAAGGTTTACAGAAAACCAATTGTGAAAACAAATGTGTTTTAGTACCATTATTGAGTTAAACACAGGTATTACTGCTGAGCATCTCCATTCAAACATTGCTGTGTGTGTATCCTATATAATCGCTAATGTAGGTTTGTCAGAAGCAGTCATGCGCAGTAGAGACTACTTGCACTGCGGTGGATGCGGGGCACTCTGAATTCAGACACTGAATCCTCTTTGCGCACCTTCCTGGGACCAAACGGTCCCAGGAGGGTGCGCAGAGAGGATTGTGGTGTGAATTCGGAGCACCTCGCTCCATATCGGCCACGGCACAGGCAGTCTCTACTGCGCATGACTGCAGTTCCACCACTGACGAGAGGATCCGGCCACCAGCTGAAGCTGCTGGGTGGCACTGTGACCTGTGTACACGGTCTTTTCAACTAGTATGTATATAAAAGCTGAATGTTTATGGTTCTTTGTCAGCTGCTCCTCAGGGCGGCAAGGGGTGGACTTTGCCCTCAACAAACGAATGGCCATTCTTGTCAGAATAGCTGCAGCAAGATTCACAGAGGCAGGAATGGCCAGGTGGCCAAGCTCTCCTGACCACACCAGTGAAAATTGCTGCAGTGAGACTCACCTCCATAGAGTTTCAGCTGATCCCTGATGTGCATGTTGCACAGAATCCCACAGGTACTGGTGTGCAAGCAGTTTTCCAAGAATGTGATCGTAATGGCTCCACCACTTAATGTCATTTTGAAGTGTTATATCTTTTGAATAAAGAAATTGCCAACAGGTGGTCTCCTCAATGTACAAGGCAAGAAAACTACAATAAGTTTGTCTTTCCATCTGGCAGTCTTGTTGCATGTTTTGTAAGTGCATTGAAGATTTCTTGTAGTGTTACAGGTTTTCTAAGAATATTTTTTTCCTTTTAACTGTTTTAGATGTGAGGCCACAAAATACATGGTTGAATCGTCCTCCGCTCTTTAACCAGTTTCAACAACGGTAAGCTGTTGCTCTAACACAGTGATGGCAATGTGAGGCCCTCCAACTGCTGCCAGAGTACAGCTCCCATCAGCTGTTGACTGGTGGGGAATGCTGGGAGTTGTAGTCTGGCAGCCCTTGCAGGACCTCACATGACCCATCCCTCATCTAATGTGTAACTTTGAAAATGTGTGTAATAGTCTCTTGATTTGGTAAAGCTGGGTACCTGAACAAAATGGCCCTTATGTATAAAAACAAACTGGAGCAATTCTGGGGCAGGCCAACTGCACTATAGCTGGCAAATAGGCTCAATAGGTTCATTGCTTTAAATGGGGCCTTTTGACTCCTCATTGCTTCACAATGTGTGTTAGAGGCTTCTCTAGCATTTGAGGAGTTAAAAGCCCTATTGACATAGGAAATTTTGGTGGCCCCATAATTACTTCAGTTCTCCTTAGCACATCACCCTCCTGCATCTTCCTATCTTATGTGGTAAAGTAACACTGTGGGTGACAGGTGCACACACAACACGGGTACAGTTCTGGAGCAAATGCCGGAGAGGTCTGCAGACCATTGCTTTGGAGCATTGCTAGCATTCTTTGGGTTAAAGGGTATAGTAATGCTTAATGCTGCAAGATTTATCCTGCTCCGTAAAATACGGATGCTCCCATGGCTGAGATCTCTTGTTGAAAAGTTACTGAAGCTCAAAATGCAAGGTTAATTGCATTACCTTTTGTGTAAGACCCCCTTGACTGTAGGAGACCCTTGTTTCACTCTGAAGGATAAACATTACAATATATATTTTTCCAAAATATTCTGTGTTCTCATCTCCTAAGTCCCTATCTATTCAGTGGGAATTTAGTTGTCCCCTGTAAGTAAATGTGGGTGTGGTACTTTTGTCATTTTAATACTTCATCATGAAAAATTTCAGAAAATGTTGCTATTATGTAAAATTAACTATTAAAGGGATAGTAATACTTAAGTATTACTAATCCCTATAGTAAAGTCCTACAAAAAAAAAAAAAAACGTATTGACCCCAGTGTCATCTGTCAAACCTTTATGGTTTGAGAGATGATCGCTCCTAAAGTTGCCCTCTCCCTTCCCCGAAGTCAGCATTGTAGATGACTGAAGGGAAATCCGGTCATAGATCATCAGGCAGCTCTGCAGCAGAGCCACGATCGCGTTAATTTAAAAAAAAAAAAAAAAAAAAAAAGTCACTAAAATGGTCTTCTATGTGTGCTTGCAAACCAAGCACACGTAGAAGACCATTTCAGTGAAAGTTTTCTTTTTTAGTAACGATCGCGGCTGTGCTGGAGAGCCGCCTGAAAGGCGTACGACTTTCTTCCCTGCAGTCAGCTAGAATGCGGACTACGGGGAAGGGGGAGGGAGAGAGGGCAACTTTAGGAGCGTTCATCTCTCAAACCTTAAAGGCACTGGGGGCAATATTTAAGTATTACTATCCCTTTAAATTCACTCTTGTCCTGCAGTTTGTCTGGCGACATGCTTTCATAGACTTAAAGGAGAAGTAATACCTGATAACTTCCATGCACCTTACTATGGCCACAAATTGACCCTGGGACTTTTGCTTTGTGCCTATATTCAAGACAGAACCATCGGTTGGTCCATGGAGGTGGCTATGATGGCTGCTAGTAGGCCCACAGGATAGAAGCTCTGCCCACTGTAGATGTTCATCTTAACCCTTTAAAGGGATAGTAATGTTTCATAATAAAAGCAGCTCTAATTAATCATCATAGTATTTGGACTTTGGAGAGTGTTATTTCAATTCTGTCAGAGTTGTAGTTCAAGAGTAATTCAATGACAAAGTATCCCCCTCCCGCCCCTTTTACTGATGTAACACTGATCAGCCAGAGCAGAAGGGAAGTGCCCAGGTAGACTGCAGAGAGGGACAATCTTCAGTTAAGATGAGGGAAAAACCTGAAAAACTTGTCAAGGGGGGCAGGGCTTTCATTGTTTTCATAGGAATAAGAGTGTCCCCTTCTGTTATCTGTCTGGTCTATGGACTGGATTCCACATCTGAGAAGAGATGGCTTACACTAGGTAAAAGGGGCGGGAGGGGAAACTTTGCTTGTGAATATCTCAAACCATAAAGGTTTGAGAGATGAGACTTATATCATTCTTCATGTTTTTTTAATGCCTACAAAATAAAATAAAGATAAAACAAAGTATTACTATCCCTTTAAAGACTAGAAGAGTGTGTAACAGTGCTTCAACAAAGTCTTGCATACCCCTCTGGCCCTTAAACGGTTAAGTAGGCTTATGTACTCTTTCTGCTTCACTTAACTAAAAAATGCTAACTACTCTCATACCTACCTCCATGGACAGGGCCTCCAGGCCTGAATGAGGGTTCTCTAGAAAAAAGACACAGGGGCAAAATTCATAGAGGCTATTAGGATTTTCTGGCCATTGTAAGGAGTGGGTGTGATTTCATATCCCTCATCCCCATTTTTTTTTCTCTTAGAAAATTATAAAACTTTAGAGTTTGTTTTTAGGACAGGCTAAACAAATTCCTTTTAGGGTCTACTGCAGAGCTTAATGAGGCATAACTAATGGAGTTTCACTTTTATTGGCTCTGTGCTGGAACGGCCACATTATCACAGACATTGATTCTTACTACAAACCTTTTGAAGCCCTACTCAGCTTGTTTGGTATAACTTTTTCAGGACTGACAAGCCTATTGTATGGCAGTGTCGCTGTAGGTCAGTAGTTATTAGTTGCTACTGAAAACTGTTTCTTTAACTACTTAAGAATGAACTGAAATAAAAGCAGAGGGGACTTTGAGGTGGAGTATGGAATCCACAGGCCAATAAGTACCAAGCAATAGAAAGTGTGACATGGTTTTATAATGAAGGATGTTCTGCATATGGTCTGTAGCAAAACACAGAATTTGCATTGTCTAACTTTTTGTGCCTTCAGTAAAGTTCTGATGAACTATTTAAACTGACATTGTTTTGATACCAAGAAGTTTAATGTAACATTTGAACCATGTACTTTATATTCTAGAAGAGTGTTTGGATCAGCAATTCTTTATTGTATATTTGTTCATTTTGACTATCTGATTGCTGTACTTGAATGCCAGATGGGTATGCAACGTATTGCTTTGCAATGTGTTGTGCACGTATCTGGCACACAAGAGGTTAAAGCAACCATTACAGGGAGTGGGGAGAATGGAATTTGTATATTAAAAAGATAAATTAAAACTAAACAGTTCTATAATGTTGCACTACACGGTTTGTCAAAATTCAAACACATCCCCCTAACACTTGGAAGGTTCCAGAAAACAAGTTCAATATTCTTGATAAAGAAGCCTTGTTAAATTTAGCTGGATGTATATATAGAATATAAAAGCAGAACTGGCACTCAAAGGGTTAACCTCTTGGATGCGTTTGTCTCTAACGCATTGCTTTACAGCATGGTGGAGCCATCTCTAGCGTATTCAGTAGGTTAATAGCCATTCTAAAGAGAGGTGTGGAGTGTTTGTGGTTAAACCTTTCAGTGCCAGAGGGGTATGCAGCATACTGGCACTGAAAGGGTACCCCTCTGGCACTCAAAGGATTAATGCACATTGGGCTTCTAAATCCACAAATACAGATAAACAAGTGGATCTTTCATATTAACTAATTTGTTTGATTATATTTTAAGGAGGGGGAACCTTGCTACATATAAAGTGTATTTTGGGAGGCAGTTCATGCTACGGCTGCAGCCCCTTGTTTGGCTGAGATCTTTGATTTGATGCTTTGTGGCAATTAAAACATTTGTTGCTGCTAGTAATACTGGCCGGCAATCTAGAATATAATAGATGTTGAATTTGTGTTCCCATATAAACTGTATACCAAATGTCAGTCTACACCAATTAGTGCTGATGTTGCTAGGTCACCGCGGTCAATTGAAAACTGCATCAATAGAACTTGAAAAGATTTCTTCCCGATAAGACCTTCTGACATATTGCACAGAATAATGGCTGGGAAGAGAGGAAAAAAAAAAAAAAAGACAAGGCCCTACCCTGGATTCAAAATTCTTTGCTATAAGAATTCATTTGCAGTCTGCAATTAACTAGAAAGAATGGGGAGCCTAAAGAGTCTGGACTTTCAGAAAATTAAGCATTCTCCTCGGTTGCATATGTTTTCTCACTGGATAAATGTGTTTAGTCTTCAAAATCCTACTATGTGCTTCGCCCTAGCCTTAACCCATTGAGTCCAGAGCCATATCCAACTCGTGCTTTCATGCATTGGACTCCTCTCTGGCATTCAGCGGATTTAACCAAATATAATGGCTTATTTCCAACTGATGCAGACTAAAATGGAGATACAAGTTATTCTTTGTGATGACTGTAGACCTTTCACAGATTAGGTGTTTTAATATTGTGTGCTAAGATTTTGCAGTGATAACAGTTGAGGCTAATACTTTTTCTTTGTATGTTCTTTCTGCAGAAGTTATGGACTAATGCAAGCCCCAAATCCTCCTTACCCAAGCCAGCATGGAGGCGCGAGTAACTATTACCAGAGACATGGTGCAGATTCCAACCGGCAGGTAAATTCCTGCATCCATTCAAATTTTGCTAATGTGAGGCATTACCCATATGTTACATACAAGACAGAACCAGTGTGGGAATCTGACAATATCATGGTCCTAATTTAACTCCATAACTAGAAATGTTTGTAATGTCCAATAATAGTATTTTTAGAGGTTGATTCATCCTGGTCTAAAATAATGGTCTACCAGATTAATCTGTTATGCAGAATAATAGAACTGAACGTGATCTCTTCCCGCAAACCGCTCTGTTTCAGAAATAATCAACAACTTTATTTTATCACAAGTATGGTTTGCATTTCCATGTAATTTAGTTCTGGACCTCTTGCCTTCACCCTTCAACAACCGGATGGTTTGTGCCAAGCCTTGCTTGGTAATGTTGCAAACCCCTTTGGTCTTTAAAGAGTTTAAATGAGTTGGTTTTAAAGCATTAAAACATTTGTTTGTGATATAATAATCTGTAAGAAATCTTTATTGGTGGCAGTTTGACAGTGTGTGCAAATTAGTTTTTGTGCTGGGCCAGAGAGGTATCCAGTGCATCTGCGTTGAGATGATCTGAATACCCTCTGGCAGTCTAAGGGATATTGCCACACTGTGCTGGGAAAGAACAGCGCCTACACATGGAGGAAATGTCATTTCTAATATGGTCTCAATAACAATTGGCATAATGTGCAGGAAGTTGACATTAAGTGCCTTACGTTCCACCAAGATGTAAAAATGTAATTCTCAAATGGCTAGTAGGACGTAGGCAGATTTTAATTGTCTGTAAAAGAACTTAAACTGTTTAAGTGCCAGAGGAGTATGCAACACATTGCTCTACAATGCGTTGTGTACCACTCTGTCACTTAAAGGGTTAATCTTGTATGTGTGACAGGTCCACCTTTTTAAAGGGATAAAAAAAATAAACCGGATTTAGAATTTGTCATTGACGAAACTCTAACTCTTAGGCCTACTTCACACTGGTGACTGTTGCAACAACATTTCACAGAATAGATATTTTCTTTTTGACAGTTCCTCTACAATAACTTTTGGTGGCAATTTTGTGTTGTCACGACATCTTGCAACACAGTCAGTCTTGCAATAACAAAGCCAGTATGAGCGAAGGGTAGGCCCTGGGTGTTAGACACATGTTCCTAGACATCTGTAGCTTCTCAAGGGTTTAAAATTACCTAATTAAATTGGCTGCCATTAGTGCAGTTACTTTAAAAATGTTGCACCTGTTTGGGATGATTTTTTTTTTTTCTCTCCAAGTGTAAATGTATTGTAAAGCATGTTGCACAAATCACTCTTTTTCAGTCTTGTTTACTGATGTTCTGAACATACTTTACACTTTTGTTAAGCAGCTTTTGTTATGAAACCTTTGTTACACTACAGCTAGTCTGAATGAAGTGTTTAGCATTGTGTATACCTAATCCAGTCAACAAACCCTTGATTTTGTATGTATTTTTTTCAGGGATACAACCAAGGAAGGAATTATCAAATGCAGCATCCTTCTGGAAGATTCTGGAAGTAAACGTAATTTTAAAAGGAGCCAGCCTCCCCACCCCTCCCCCAACCACTTTTTGAGTACATCTAAAAGATGTGAATAGAGAACATTTCTCTTTTTTTAAAGAAAAGAAGAAAAAAAACAAAAAAAATTCTAACAACTCTCAGTGATACAGCTGTATACATGTGTGTTTATTTTGTTGTGATGACAGAATGCATCACTGGTGTTTAATTCCGAAAACAAAAAATGGTTTTGATGAATTATTTCATCGGCTTTTAAACACTGGCATTTGGTGTATAGGTTGTAGGCAAAAAAAACAAACAAACAAACTAAAGACGGGCAATTTTAGGTAAACCATAAATGTACCACAGGGGACAAATACCAGGTAATTGATATTTAACCCTTTGAGTGCCAAAGGGGTATGCAGTGCATTGCTTACCATTCTGGCACTTAAATGATTAAATGGGTTTTGTTTTGTTTTTTAACCTTCATGGATGCTATGGGGATCTCCAGCACACTTACTTCAGTGTGTTGGGGACCCCAGCATTGATTTCGTTAACCCTTTTAGTGCTAGAGAGGCACACAACACATTGTTCTGCAGTGCAATGCGTACCTCTCTGGCACTCAAGGGTTTAATAGCCACTTTTAACAATTTGAGCGCTAAAGGGGGATGTACTTGAACACCCCTCTGGCACTCAGCGGATTAAAATATGAACTTTATTTTTCCCATGATAAATGTTTGCTCTAAAATTGTTACTCTTGCTCTGCATAAGACCTTGTATTTATGCCCCCTGACAGCCTGTACAATTTTTTTTTTTTTTTTTTTTTTTTCCCCCGCAACCATTTTGCCAGTTAACTTGTATTTTACAATCCGATTTAATGTCTGCAGTATTTTAAATAATGCATCTTGATTATATGAAAGCAGTTTCGTTGTATGTCTTTTCAGGAATTGTTTTATAAAAGACTTGACATTATATGGATTGTTGATTTGTCATTTTTGAAGATTAAAAAAAAAAAACATAATGGAACTGTGGAAATGAGATCCTTTTATTTTTCACTTCTCACATTTATAGCCATCGTCAAGAATTCAACAAAAAGCAGAACTGGAAATGTGTCATTATAACCCTTTTTATGTTTATCACGGTCTTGTAACCCTTCGAGGGTCTGAGGGGTGTATGTTTTATGTACAAGAAACCAGTTAAACATTCATCCCAGTTTAACTAGGAATCCATAAAGGCTATACATTTTTGTCAGTGTAAGGATATTAAACAATATGATAACTTGGACAATCCTTTAAGAAAAGGCCTGTTTTATTACAGCTACATATATTTACTGCCAGTGAAGTCCTCATTGTACAAAGGGTTAACCTGTCAGAATGCACTATAGCATACCTATTGCCGTTAAAGGTTTAATAATGTCAAAAAAAAATTTTTTTTTCATTTAGAAGAGCTTAAAAAGTTGAGCTAAATGCAAAAAAAAACGTATCTCTCAAACTGCTATGGTGTGAGAGATGCAGGTATTTAAAGTTTGATGCCTCCTGCTGACATCTGTAAAGCTGTCAGCAGGAGATCCGTGTCGGTCGACACGGAGGCTCTGCAGCAGAGCCACAATCGTGTTGTTGACAACGAATTCCTTCATTGGAATGGTCTAAAACATGTGCCTGGTTTGCAAGCACACATTTTAGACCATTCCAATGAAGGGAATCATTGTCAATAATGCGATTGCGGCTCTGCTGCAGAGCCTCCGTGTCGACCGTAAAGCTGTAAAGCTGTCAGCAGGAGAAATCGAACTTTAAATGCCTGTATCTCTCAAACCATAGTGGTTTGAGAGATTTTTTTGACATTACTAACCCTTTAAGTGACTTGTTACACACTAAGGGTTCGTATAGACAGAGAAAAAAAAAAGCAGTTTGGGGACAGACCAGTTGCATAGGGGACAAATAAAAACTGCTGATTTAAATTGGGGTTTTATCCAAAGCAATCATTTTGAGGCCTCTGCTGCATTCTTGTGGTTAAAAGCACTTTTGGAATTTTGTATTTTTGTGTGTTCCCTCTGGTGCAGTTCATTTCAGTTACAATTGCTGCTCTTGCACATGGTGGTCCTGCATTGTTTACTGTATTCATCTTTCCACTGGACTAGGGATGATGCAATGTGAGGACCTCCAGCTCCTGCCAGTCTACAACACTTGTAAACTGAAACCAGCAGTGGACTAAAACACAGAACAAATGAGCAAAAATAAAGTATTTAATTGCTGTTTGAAGGCCACCTAACTAGACCAGTCTTTCTATTAAACAAATGAAGAGCCACTTATTCCTTGGGTATAAATTAAATTATTTTAATAAAGTTCATGAGGAACCATTGATCAGAATAATATAAGAAAGTGGACATGTCAAACCAGATTGTGGTGGATGGAGATATGGAATAGACGTGGGGGACTTCAAAAAGAGTGATGTGTATACATAGTCTCCCAGCAGGTGTAGTAGGGGCTAACTGAATATAATTGCATTATTTTTTGTAATACGTTACAGATGAAATAAGTTTGAAAATGTTAAATTGTAAAATAAGAATACTAAATGGACCAGTTCTTATCTGCCATCCAATTCTCTGGCTGGTGTAGGAAGACCAACTGGAGAAAACAAGCTGGCACAATGCTGGAAAGGTTTAAAACAAGTTGCAAAGAAATTATCTGGAGACCTCGCTAGTATTGGAATAATTTAAAGCCCCTATCCTGCAAATGGCTTGTTTGCTCCAAATTTCCTCCATTTCTTACTAGTACTTGTCTCTTTTTCTATGACTTAAATGTGCCCATTTTTTGAGAGTAGTTCTTGGGGCATCATGGTCAAATAACAGGCACTGCAAAGATCTTGGATAACCATCTACAAATGCTGGTTTCCTTGGCACAAGGGTAGTTAGCAGGGGTGTGCAACAAATGTTCTCTGTCGTCCAGTACAGGTTACTGGTAACTTTGGGTAGACAATCTGCCCCTCTAAGTAGGCAGGAACAATTCTAGAAGTGAATGCAGTGGGTGGAGCCTACCTTCCCTACTTGGCTGCAGCTAGCCAATCCGCTCCAGTAAGATTTGTTCCTTGGTGAAGATACAGGCCCCAGAACAGTTCTGCTAGTTTTAGCTAATTTTTTTATTTTTCTTTTAGAAATGGAATACCACTATTAGGCGGATTACCATAACTGACAATGCCCTTAGATGTGGCTAGCTCAGTATCCAGGTGCTTTTTGTGGACCTTAAGCCCTGTGGGGGGGGGGGGGGGGGAGTCTTGGGTTCAAGTTCTTTCCTCAGGGGTTGTTCACTGAGGCTTCTTCTTAATACATGGTAATCTGAAGACAGACAGATCTGCAGGAAAGGTGAGCAAACCTATGAGTGCTGCAGGTCCACATGTCCCACAGTGCCCCTCCGCATATGGGTTTTCCTTTGGAGTTCCTGTTTCACACACCCACACTCATTGGGTTTATCTGTATGTGTGCTGGGTATTTTGGAGCAAGTTTGTGATAATTTAACCCTTTAGCTGATGGTTTTGCATCTTTTGGGGGTGTTATTGGCACTTTCCCTACTGGGTTCAGTGTCTTTTGGGTTTGCTAACATGTTGTAGTGATGTTTCATGTAATTTTATTTCACAGTTTCAACTTTGCAAAATTTGTTGCATGCTTTTACTGCATAGACGCCATTGCTCCATTCACTTCTATAGGAATGTACAGTTTGGGACATATGTCCACAACTGCTCAACGTAGCGACTTCAGAGATGGCTCATTTTAGTTGTCTGCCCTTGCTCTGTCATCCGATACATTTTTCTAGTGTGTTGGGGGGCTCAGGGGGCTTCGGGCACTGTTGGGGTACTTTTTCTGGGAAAACTACATATTCCATGAGCGATTGCTTCACACGCTCATTTCTGATTGGCTCCCGCTGCAACAGCCATTTTGTGCCTTTTCCTGAACGAGTATCCTATGCAGGGCTTCGACTGTCCTCTCCTCTACAGATTAACCCTTCGCCTGCCAGATAAGTGCATTTTAGCGATTTCTGGGATGAAATTTTAATCTTACACACTATATTTGGGGGTTACTTATACTTTAAACATTTTGACACTGTGAGAATGTCTAATCCCTTAGAGCTTGGGTCAGGCCTAAGACTAAGGACGCTGGGGTCTGTGTCCCCTATTGTGCATTGCTCCCCATGTCATTCAGGGTTACCTAGAATATTCTCAGGTCATTTATGCCCAGCATGTTCTGATGTCCCTCAGTCTCTCTCCCAGGGACCTCCAGCCATGCAGTAGTGCCAGTTTGGGTACAATAGTTCAAGGCTGCTACTAGAGACCTCCGGTCTACATTGCAACTCTTTCCATCCCAGTTACAGGGGGTCTTCCACTCCTGGCAGATCCCTTCTTCCATAAGATCTTCCCTGCCGAAACAGCAGAAAGTACCTGACATATCAGATTCCTCTGAGGAGGAACTGTTGGTGGATTCAGATGTTGAGTAATGTTCTACTGTGGGCTCCTTTCAGTTTTTTGGGGACCCTTTTGAGGCTGATACTGATCCCTCGGCTGAGGGCTTGATCAGAGGCCTTCTTAAGGACCCTAAACATTCCCTTAGTTCAGGAGGTTTCTTTGGATCACTTTGATGTATTTCAGGAGTACTATACTTGCTTTCCACCTAACCCCACTCTTGACCACCTTGTGTCTGATGAATGGAAGTCTCCGGACAGGAAACCTTCTGTTTCCAAGAAATTTGGTAAGCTTTACCCTTCTCTGAGGCGGCGCTTGCTCAATGGTTTCATCCCCCCAAAGTGGATGCTCCTGTCTCCAGGCTATCTAAGTCCACTGCTTTGCCAGTTGCTGAAGCTTCCTCTCTGAAAGACTGGACTGACAAACTTGAGGTCTCCCTCAAGTCCATTTTTGACACTGCTGGTACTGCCATGCGTCCAACGTTCACTGCAGCATGGGTGAACCGGTCCATTGCAGTCTGGACTGAACAGCTCACCCTGGCTGTCCGTCAGGGTACGCCTACTTCGAATATGTTGCAGCTTCTTGCTAACATTTCTGAGGCCCTGCACTATGTTTCTGCTGCCTTATTTGAGGCCATCCATTTGGCAAGGGTTTCCACCATGTCTTTGGTTGCCAGATGAGCTCTTTGGCTCAAGATCTGGTCTGCTGACACTGCTTCCAAGAAAGCTTTGCTCTCATTGCCTTTTCAAGGCACCTCTTTGTTTGGGCCAGATCTTAAGGATCTGATTAGTGAGGCCACAGGGGGCAAGAGTACCCTTCTGCCTATGGTCCCCAGGAAGTAGACATCTCTCAAGTGTAATCGGCTTTTTCATTCCTTCCAGACTGAGACACGTCCGGCAAACCAGGCGGTTCCTTCAGCTCTGCGTTCCTCCTCCAAGCCCAAACCGCAATGGAAGCTCAAGGTCTCCTCCAAGCCTCCTTCGACATGACTCGCTGAACCCAGGTCCCCACTCTCCTGTGGGTGGCCATCTGCATCACTATCACAGCGTCTGGGAGGATTCAGTGGCAGACCCCTGGGTTTTACAGGTGGTGGCGGAAGGGTACAGGATCCCTTTCGCCTCTCTTCCTCCCTTTGGGTTTTTACCCTTTCATACACCCCAGGGCATAGAGAAACAGTCTGTTCAATGGCGCTCTCCAGGCCCTTCTGGACAAGGATGTTCTGGAATCTGTTCCAGCTCGGGACAGAGGTATGGGTTTTTACTCAAACCCCTTTGTGGTCTCCAAGAAGGACGGAGGCTTTTGTCCCATTTTGGATTTGAAGGATCTCGATTCCTTTGTGATCAGGACTCTATCACCAGGAGTCCCTAAGGACGGTGATTGCTGCTCTGTCCCCAGGGGAATTCCTTGCCTCTCTGGATCTTCAGGATATGTATCTACACACCGCCATTTATCCACAGAGTTGGCAGTATCTCAGATTTGCCTGCAACCAAGGGCACTTTCAGTTTTCAGCTCTTCCCTTTGGTCTGACTACAGCTCTTCAAGTCTTCAACCATGTAATGGGAGCTTTAGTATCTGTCCTCCATCGGAACGGCATCAGAGTTACTTCATACATGGACGACCTGCTTCTGAAAGCCTCTTCTGCGGAACTTCTTCCTCAGCAGGTTCAGGACTGCATTAATGCTCTCACCCATCACAGGTGTATCATCAACATGGACAAGTCAGATATTGTTCCATCCCAGCATCTGGTCTTCCTGGGCCTTCTCTTTGACACTCTGCAGAGCATGGTGTTTCTCAGGGATGAGGTGGCTCACCAGATCGCCCACAGGGTTTCTGCTGTTCTGGTTCGACCTCTCTAATCTGCTGAATGGCAAATCCTTCCTGGTTTCCTTCTGGACCACGGTGACGACTGATGCCAGCCTCTCTGGCTGGGAAGCGGTCCTGGGTCATCTGAGTGCTCCGGGTCGGTGGTCTCCAGAGGAATCTCTCCTTCCTATCGACGTGTTTGAGCCTCGGGCGATATTTCATGCCATTCGTCATTGGACACCTCAGCTGAAAGACTGCCCAGTCTGGGTACAGTCCGAAAACACCCCGGCCGTGGCTTACATCAACAAGCAGGGCGGAACAAGACGTTTCGCCTCTTGGTTAGAGGTCAAGGCTATTTTGTTCTGGGCAGAAGAACATGTTCCTGCCATATCCGCAGTACACATTCCTGGCGTAGACAACGTCATGGCAGACTTCCTCAGTCGACACACAGTGGACAGTGGAGAGTGAGAACTACACCCAGAGGTGTTCTCCCTCATTGTTCAAAAGTGGGGTCTTACTTGTCTCGACCTGATAGCGACAAGACACAACGAGAAGGTTCCGAGATTCTGCTCTCGCTGGAGGGATCCTGTAGCTCTAGTGGTGGATGCCATGTCCATTCCTTGGTTATTTCCTCTGGCTTACATCTTTCCTTCCCTCCCTATGTTGCACAGGGTGTTATGGAAATTGAGACTGAAGCACTGTCCAGTCATTCTGATTGCTCCATACTTGGTTTCCGGAGCTTCTGGATCTACCAGTGGCGGAGCCATTCCGGCTCCCTTGCCGTCCGGATCTTCTTCTACAGGGTTACCTGTGGAAGGAGGATGTTCATCTAGCTTTGACGGTTTGGAAATTGAATCCTCAATACGAAAAAAAATTTTCTTCTGGTGTGGTGGCTACTATGCTTAGTGCCCGCAAACCTGTTTCTTCTAAGGCCTACCATCATGTCTGGTCGACCTTTCTCTCTTGGTGTGCCGATAGGGACGTTTCTCAGGATTTTGATCTGCCTACGGTCCTGGCTTTCTTGCAGGACGGTATGGATAAGGGCCTCAGTTTGAGTTCCCTTCAAGTTCAGACTTCTGCTCTCTGTTTTCTTTCAGAGGCGCATTGCTATTCTTCCTGATGTCAAGGTTTTCTTCCAGGGCGTTGCTCATACTTGTCTTGTCTGTAAGACTCCCGCTCCTCAATGGAATCTTAACTTGGTTTTGGGCGTCCTTCAGTGCCCTCCCTTTGAGTCCTTGGCTACTATTCCTCTACGCCTGCTGACGTGGAATATGGCCTTTCTCCTGGAGATCTTGTCTGTTTGCCGTGTCGCGGCGTTACATGCTCTGTCTTGTAGACCACCCTTTTTGGTGTTTCACAAAGACAAGGTGAGTTTTTCCGAAGGTGGTTTCTGAGTTCCACATCAATCAGGAGATTGTGGTGCCTTCTTTCTGCACTGACCCTACCTCTGACAAGGAGAGGGATCTCCACTTGTTCGATGTGTTGTATTGTCTCAAGTTTTATGTACATCGCACTGAGTCCATTCGATAGTCTGACTCGCTGTTCATCATTCCTGAGGGCCCCAGGGCAGGGTGACCTGCATCCAAAGTGACTATTGCATCTTGGATCAAATCCACTATTCGGAAGGCTTATGAGCCAAGATAGAAGCCTGTTCCCTTTCAGGTCATGGCAGGAAGATCCTCGAGGCAGTCTTGCCTGTCTAGGATCTTCTTTTGTTCTTTGGTGATTCCTTCACTTTTGAGCCCTGTTGGGGCTAGTTCTGTGTGCTGTGTAACAGTTCCTGGGGGGGTGTTACCCCTGTTCATTGTCCGTTGACATTCATTTATTTTGTTGAGGTATCTTTGATCTGATGGTCCATATCTGCTCTGGTGACTTTGGGGGCCTTGTGCCTGATCCTTGCCTTCCCGCCTCTGGGAAACTCAATGGTTGGACATCCCAAAGTTACCAGTAACCTGTGTTGGACTACAGAGAAAAGAGGATGTTAGTCTTACCTGTTAAATCCTTTTCTCTTAGTCCATACAGGTTACTGGTCTCCCACCCCGTCAAGGGACCATGTTTGGCTCTCCTGTGGCAGACTGTGGGGGTCCTTTGGGGTCATGCTCACAGGAGTCTTCTTTCCCTTCTACTATCTAGTCAAGTGTCTCAAATCTTACTGGAGCTGATTGGCTAGCTGCAGCCAAAGAGGGGAAGGCAGGCTCCACCCCCTGCATTCACTTCTAGAATTGCTCCTGTCTACCCAAAGTTACCAGTAACCTGTATGGACTAAGAAAAGGATTTAACCGGTAAGACTAAAATACTCTTTGGTACTCTGGGTTAATGTCTGGACCTCTAGCTGTTGGGAACACCAACTTCCATTATCCCAAAGTAGAATGGCTGGTTGGGGTAATAGGAGTAGTACATCACAACAGCTGGAGCTGTGACAACTGAGGAAACCTGCCTTACTTGTTTAATCCCTAACACACCACCATTGAATTATGTCATCACTTAACCGATTTATTGCACATCTTTTCATATTGCCTTAAACTATACAGTAGCAAATGATTTATTGGAATCACTTCTGGCTCTAAAATGGTTAATCAATGCATTTTCCACTTGGAGAGTTTTTGATATTCTCCAACTGCCAAAGAGCCTGGAGGAGTTATGCACCAAGGTGATGTATAAAGGACAGACATCAGCATGGCATGTTTGTCTTAATGGGATAGTAATGTTTCATAATAAAAGCAGCTCTAATTAATCATCATAGTAGTTGGACTTTGGAGAGTGTTATTTCAGTTCTGTCAGAGTTGTAGTTCAAGAGTAATTCAATGACAAAATATCCCTGTCCCACTCATTTTAATGATGTAACACTGTTCAGCCAGATCAGAAGGGAGGTGTCCAGGTAGACTGCAGAGAGGGACAATCTTCAATTAAGATAAGGGAAAAACCTGAAAAGCTTATCAAAGGGTGGGGGGGCTCTTACAACCATATGCCACATCTGAGAAGAGATGGCTTACACACTAGGTAAAAGGGGCTGGAGGGGAAACTTTGCTTGTGAGTATCTCTTATACCATAAAGGTTTGAGAGATAAGACTTATATCGTTCTTCATGTTTTTTTAATGCCTACAAAATAAAATAACGATAAAACGAAGTATTACTATCCCTTTAAGGTCGCTTAAGTAAATAGAACAACATCATACAAATGCATTTTATATAGAAGTTCACTTTTACTAGAAACGTAACTCTTAATTCCAGAAAGACTACACTAGGGTTATGTTTAGTAAGGTATACGTGCAGTTCTGGAACAAAACGGCTGTTTTGTTGAGTTCAAATTCCAGTATTTGGTTTGATTTAAATGGGAATGTTAACCCACTTGAATGCTAGAAAGATCTTGGACAAGTAAAAACATTGGAGATCTTTCTAGCATTTAGTGGATTAAACACCAATTTCTTTAGCCCCCAAGTGGTCGTGGTGGTGGTGATCTGTTGCAGAATTGCGCTGCCTTCTTGAATATGGGGCAGACAAGTTGTAGAGATTGGTGCATAGGCTTTCTGCAATAACGCTTTAACTGGGAACTTTATCTCACAGGAGTTTTTTCATACGGGTATCACCTTTTGATCAGATTTGCTCCATCGCCTGTTAAACCTTTGAGTGGCAGACTTTGCAATGCGTTGCTTACCCCACTGGCACTCAAAGGGTTAAATCAACCTTGTAACTGTTAAGAGACTAACATGCACCAAAGGCCGGACTAGCGGAGTTGACTATCTTGTGTGTTGGCTGTTGTGTTAGAAATGGCATCTTCATGTCTCAAAGATCCAAAGACTGGTCTAAATGCCATCCTTTTTAAGGACAACATATTTTCTGAAATCTGGCCCATATACAAGCATCAGACCAGCATGCTGCCTAGTTCTAACAAGTGACTGAATCTCAATTCAGATAGGTGAAACTGGTATCATTGGCCCATGTCTATAAAAGCAAGCGAGTTATTCTAGAGTAAGCCAAATGCACCATAGGAAACAAAGATGCCTGTGAATTTGGGCTTTTAACTCCTTGAATGCTAGAGGTCCCCAATGCATTGGAGACCTCTCTAGCATTCAAGGGATTAAAAAGCTTTATTGAGCTGTATGGGAGTTTGTATTTGTACCCTATGGTGCAGTTGCCTTATTCCAGAATAAGGCCGGGTTGCTTTTATAAATGTCTTGTATGGCACTGTTCACATCGCTGAAGAAAATACAACACACGGGGCAAGGTAACCCATTAGTGCAACAGTGTTATCTCAGGTAAACATGAATGTACTGGTTTCAGCGATCACCCACAAAAGTCTATCACCAATGCTGTGTCATAAAGCATTGAGTGTGGAGAAAAGCTTCATTATTCACATGGCATTGGAAGACATATGTGTTGCATTTTATTTACATGTTTAGCCATCAAACAAATCACCACTGTGCCTTGATCTTGACAGGAAGACGCCAGTGCCCTGTATCCTATGAATCATATAATAGTACCTCCTTGTACTACATATCCCAACATAGGAGAGGGTAACATACCACTACAGACGCTGATTGTATAATACCATCTGCTGAGGAGTTGTAGGGCTTTTTCACATAGGAGCTTTAGCCCATATTTATGAAAGCAATCTGAAATTATTCTGTAGTAAACCAACTGCTTCATACGGGACAAAATAAAAACTGCTAAGTTCCCATGCACTTGAGCAGAGCTTGTTAACCCCTTGAATGCTAGAGCGCAATGCATTTGAGACCTCTCTAGCATTCAGTGGATTAAAAGCCCATTTTAATAACACGAGTTTGTTTATAACTCCAGGTTATGTTTTATAAACATGGGCCTTTGTGGCGCGACTGTTTCAGCATCTGGAAATGGCGATGTGTTTTAGTGCTGTAGTGTGTTTGCCTGCATCCTATTCTCTCAGCTACCTGCAACAGTTGTGTATTGTAATGTGATTTCAACAATCCATACACGTCTGTAGTTATGGCACTGTCTGTGAACAATTACCACAAGCTGTCTCTGGCAGAGCATGACGCCTATGTGAAGTGCCCCATATGACAGAATAATTCACACCTCAGGCCGGGTTATTACCCTGTTTTCTGTTGCTGTGGCACTGGCACATGTGTGAAGGGGCATGGTGTATAAAGGCAGTGTTGTAGATTTCTGGGACAAATCAGCTGTGTTGTAGAAGACAAACTCTCCTTGAGCTGAATGGGGCTTTTAACCCTTTTAATGACACGTCTTTCACTATACATCTAGCTTTCGAAGAGTTAAAAGCCCCATTTAACCACTTGAAAGCAATGAGTTGTGTACCCCTCTCACTCAAAGTGTGAAGTCCATGGGCATTTTGAGAGGCCCCCTCTGCTTTTATGGTGCAGTTGCGTTTGGTCCAGTTTATTGTATACATGTAATAAATACTCTAATGGTGGAATAAAATACCTACTCTTTTTGTGATCTATGCAAAAATATGTGGAGCAATTCTGTGGCAGAACTACACAATATTTACAGAATCGGCCAGAGGGATGCTGGAGAGGTGCCAAATGCTTCGCAATGCTTTGAAGACATCGAACAACCAGTTGGTTTAAAGACCCGGTAAAACAATGGGGAGGGTGGTAGATGTATTGCAAAGCGGTTTATGTAAAAGAT
The DNA here is from genome assembly GCA_037306005.1 of Rhinophrynus dorsalis. Taxonomy (NCBI): domain Eukaryota; kingdom Metazoa; phylum Chordata; class Amphibia; order Anura; family Rhinophrynidae; genus Rhinophrynus; species Rhinophrynus dorsalis. Next base: position 109,138,347 of record CM074720.1, read on the forward strand.
TAATTGGCTATGAACTGAAGTGAATGAGGGTTATGCACTAAGGTGTGATAAAGTGGAGATGACTTCTCCAGTCCCTATGTTATTCTATGAAGCTAATGAACTGAGGCCTCTCCAGTGTTGGAGATTTTAGTGCATAAAATAACATAGGAACTGGAGGAGTGATCTCCACTTTAGCACATCTCCCCAGCATGTTAACAAGACTACCTTGAGCTAGCAAATCGAAATACTGCTTTCATTATTAACCCTTTAAGGACCAGGTGAGTGTGCAACTTGTATTTGCATACTGCTCTGCTCCAGGGGGTAAATTACGTTTGTGGATTTAGTACATAATAACCTGTATAATTTATCAATCCAGATCTTCAGGTGGTACTGTTACTCAGTATATATTTTTATTTATTTATTTAATACCATTTTAACTCGGATTTAAGGAAAAAAAGTCGAAATGGGACAGTCTCCTCTGTGTGAACTTAACATTGCTTAATATGGAGATGTAATTTATTTCAATATGAAGCCCAATCTTTTATTTTTAAGACATAACCTGATACATGTGTACTTAAGGGCAGCCCTACAAATGTTTTAAAAAGAAATTGTCTAAATATTTGTTAAATGAGGATTGTGATGGTTAAAGATATATAGCTGGTATTGAACACCAAGCAAACAGGAAAAGGAAGCTCCTGAGTGGAGTCGAAACATTGACCAATAAATTCATGCGTTCATATTCTTCGCATAGATATCGGTTATATACTGTGTGTGTGAGATAGCTATATAATACTATACACACGCACATACTATAGAATCAGCCACGCAGCCAACTATTTGGTGTTCAACAATGTAGAATTGAAAGTAAATGTCTATGTGAAGAACATTAAAGCGTGAATTTATTGGTCAACGTTTCGGCTCGCCGGGAGTCTATATCATTTGTGTTCGGACACGTTTGCCAAGTTGTGTATAGTTTCTCGGAATGTAAGAAAAGGGAATATGTACACAATATCTGGGGGTAGATTAATAAATGTCACTTTTCCTCTCAACATGAGACGAACTGCGCCAAATCTATCCAGCAATAAAAAGGGGCAATTGATCGTAACTTACCCCCCCCCAGTCATAAATATGGTATTTATTTTGTCCCATAAGTGAGGCAATTTTTTCTGATGCGGATATCCCATTTCATGCATATCAGTGATCAGATACACATTACACAAGTTCTGTTTTCTAAGGACTCCCATCAATACTACATCCTTAATTATTTTTATTTTTTGTCAAAATACCCTAATATAGTAAGATTGTTTCTTGTTTAGCAATCCAGTATTAAAACGGAATGCACCTTTCATATTACTGATGTACTTACTGATAGTCTGATCTAGTAAGATATAATGCAAACAATACATTATGACTTCATTCATCAAGATAAATAAATGCAGTCTTGGAGGAAACCAACTTAATTGTGTATGTGGGGGTGGACTTAAATAGGCATTTTCAATCCATTAGATGAAAGAGGTCTCCAAAGCATTGATTCGCAATGCGTTGAAAACCAAATATTCAATGGGAGAATGACTATATATTTCTTTCTTTCAACCAAGGATGATATTAACTTGCCCCCTTTGGTGCAGTTGGTTTGACCTAGAATTGCACTATTTTTTGCTACTGACTGAGGCCCTTAGAGTCTTATGCGCAAAAAAAAAAAACCTCTTCGTTTCTGGGACAAACCATCGCCCCTTGAGTTCCAGAGAGGTATCCAAAGCATTGCATTGTGATGGACTGGATATCTCTAAAATCCTCAATCATTTAAAACGGTGTTTTAAACCAGTGAATGCGAGATATGTCCCCTAAGCCTTTCTTAGCAATGGGCCGGAGTACTCCTCCATTTCAGGGCTTAAACGCCCTATTTACATATATAAGAATATTAGGATTGTGTCTTCTATGATTTGCTCCAGAATAACTTCAGGGGGGAGATTCACTAAGCGGTGATAAATAGATAATAAAGTGGAGATAACCTCCAGTTTATCACTTCTTCACTTTCTATGTTATTCTATAGAGTCTATGCACTAAGATCTCCAAAGTTGAAGACATTTTAGTGCATATAATGCATAGAATAACATAGGAATTGGAGAAGTGATAAACTGGAGAAGTTATTTGCACTTCATCACCTCTTTATCGCCGCTTAGTGAATTTCCCCCTGGAATGGACGAGTACTCCAGTACATTGAACCTCCCCAGATATTCGTACATAAAGCTCTCACATACACGCAATACCATGGATAATAAGAACTCAATGGCCCATTTAGACTTACTTTACTAGGTAGACAATCCAAACGCGCACACTATATGAGAGAGAGAGTTAGACAATCCAAATACACACAAAACATAAATATAGATAGATATGAGAGAGAGTTAGACAATCCAACACACACATGATATATATATATGAGATAAATAATTATGCCATTTGTGAGGATTGCCAGGTGTGGTGTTGGACGCGTTTGTGCAATAAGTTAGTTGTATTCAGAACCCAAAGCTGTACAGTTCTGGAGGTAACGTCACCACATGGCACAAGTCGAATTCATTCTAATTTAGTGTTTTGATTGTTTGAATGCTGGTGAGGTCTCACAATGTGTTTGAGTGCTCTCTAGCAACCAGGGGGTTAAAAGTCCTAATAAAATCATTCCGTTTTATGATTTTTCTCTTCTATGATGCAATTGTTTTTCCCAGAATTGCTGCTCTTCAGACCCCTGAATATGTCCCATCAGTGGACATCTAGCTAGACAAAAGCAAACTGAATCTCATAACATGTCAGAGTTGAAAATACCTGTCAGCAAATGCAATTCACCATGTCTTTCCTATACTTATTAGATGTATCCTACTGACGCAATTCTACGGCAAACCAACGGCGTCATAAGGGGACAAATAGTCTGAAATTTTCCATTGGAATAAATTGGGCCTTTATCCTTTTGAGCGCTAGAGAGGTGCCCAGCACAATGCGTTGGAGATCTCTCTAGCAATGAAAGGGTTGAAAGTCCCGTTTAGCCCTTTGAGCGCCAGAGGGGTACGCAACGCGTTGCGTACCCCTCTGGCACTCAAAGGGTTAAATCCGTGGAGGGGTTCGTTCCCCTTTAGAGTGCAGCTGGGCCTCCTATAGTCCTTAGTGAATCAGCCTCAATGTATATGTCTGTCTTTGGGGAAACAGTCCTCCTGCTTGGTGTCATCATTATTAAGATCTATCCAATAAAAATTCCTGTTTGGAGTAATTTTTAATAAGATATATACTGAAAAAAGTTGCTGGAATTCGTTTATAATAGTAGAATAAAAGTACCTGTTTATCCCACATTTCATTCTGGGACTTGTCTTATCTTCCTTGAATAAGAAACATAAATAAATAAATCAACAAACAAGTAACAATAAAGTCCCTGGCCGTCTGGACTGCAATATCTTCAGACTTCAGGGTTTTATTAGTGGGGGCTCTGAGATGTAGCTGAACTCTAGGGTTGCTTTGTCCTGCTTTGGGCCAAGTACTTTCCATCTTGTTCTCGGTGCGGACACTTATCCCCCTCTTCAGTTAATGAGTTTCACCTAGTCTGCACATTCGAATGCTTATTACAGATTTCAACTGCAAAGCTTATAGAAATGGTTTTTGTTCAATAGCAACAAAGATCCCACAGAACGTTAGAATGTCACACAGGAATGTGTTGGGGGGCAGGAATTAACCCATGCCTTCCCAATAGAGCCTTTACATCCTTTCTGGCAGGGAAGGATTATGTTTAAAGGCACACTATCACATGAAATGGGTTTGTATATACATATGTCTTACAAATTGAGATGGAGGTTATATACATCGGTCATCCCTCTGGCACTGAATTGTTTGCAATATAGGCCTAGATTCTATTTACCTCAAAATGTTCCCATAGACTTCAGTGGAAAAAAGTTAATCAAAACTTGTGGTATTATCATATCCAGTGGAGTATAGGCCATAATCTATAATTCTTATTGTTTATGCAAGGTTTCTCAGAAGTGATAGTGCACTGTTGTCTGCAAGCTCTCAGTGATAACAGGATTTTTCTCAAGAGAAGAATGATGTGTGTTAGCCTCAATAAATTGTCCTTACATTTTCTTATTACAAGCTTCAGTCAGTGGCAGAATAGAACAATACCACTTATGTATGCTTTAGAAATAAAAACATATTTAGTATTCTATTTAAGCTATCTAGAATAAAACGGATTTTTGTACATATATTCTCTTGGAGTATGTATATATATATATATATATATATATATATATATATATATATATATATAATCAGTAAATAATTAAGTTGGTGTTGCTTTATGGCCAAGAATAGGCTCTCATAAAACAGGATTAATTGTTGACTGTTTCCGCATGTTTCTTAATAGCATTTCTTTAAATATTTAGAACTAGGAGATTAGTAATTTGCCCTTTTTTCTTTTTTGATGAGGAAACTTGGCCTTAACCATTTAAGGGCCAGCGAGCTGTGCAATGGACTTAGTGTTGATCAAAAGTCAAATGTACTGATTATTGGGCAACCCGAGTTTACCACAGGAGACAGCCAGACATTCCCCAAATCCCCAATGATTTAAATTAGGCATTTATCATCATCAGTGTTGAGGGATCTGCGTTAGAGACCTTCCTAGCATTCAAGGGGGGTTATGCACTAAAGTGTTATAAAGAGGTGATATGGCGGAGATAACTTCTCCAGTGATATCACTTCTCCGGTTCCTGTGTTATTCTATGGAGCCTGTTCTATAAGATACCCAAAGTTGGAGATATCTTAGTGCAAGGCTCCATAGACTAAAACAGGAAATGGAGAAGTGATATCACTGGAGAAGTTATCTCCTCTTTATCGCCTCTACATCACACTTTAGTGCGTCTCTCTGCCACCCCCCCACCCCAGGTGTTAAAAACGGGATTCCCCTTAAAGAAACACTAACGCCAACAGTGAAATAGGTTGATTATTACCTCAAATACTACAGCTGACATATGGCCTGTTAATTATTTATATGTTGCATCCTTAAAATACATTCCTAAACTTGTTTTTTATTAGATTTGTAAATTGTCCGCATTTATTGCTGTTTGTAATGAGAGAGAAGACATCATGGAAATTCATTTTTACTCAGAAAATGTATCTTATTTCGGCCCATTTATTGCTGATCCTGGAAAATCAATGGGAGCCCTGAAAAAGTCAGGAATATTTACTCCATCAGAGCATATGCAAAACTAGATTTTAGGCCTCAGAAAACAAATAGTGAATTATTACAGAGGCTAATATGAAGTACAGCTTATTTAAATGTACATAGCCCCAGTTTTCTGTTATTGTTCCTTTAATGGGGATGTCCATGTGTCTTCTATGGTTCAGTTGTTTTGCTTTGTCATAGAAATGCTCCAATTTACCCTTTTATGGATAAGACTGAAAGAGGCCAATGTACTAAACTGAACAGAAACAAACGTTTCCATTGTTTTAACTATTTGGGTTCCAGCGGGCTATGCTTTGCAATGCATTGCGTAACCGTATGGCACTGAAGCGTTGAAGATCTTTCCAGCATTATGTCAATATATATATATATATATATATATATATTGCTCCAGATTTGCTCCTGTTCATAGTACTCAACCTCACCAAGTCTCTTGTACTAAGAAGAACTGGAGCAGTTCTACAAGAAACAAAAAAAAGAGAAAACAATAGGTATAAATGGGGTATTTAACCTGAATTCTAGAAGGTTCTCCAACGCAATACGCAATGCGTTGGTGTTAAAAGCACCAATCAAATCAAGCAAAGTTTGTATTGTCCCAGATATGTAATATTTTGCTTTCACACACAATGCCCCTTTAACACATGCGACATTGTCGCATTGACAGAAAATCCTGAAAACAAACGCATGAGATGTGAATCATGCGCTACCACTGTCACTGAGAGACATAGCTTGCTGCAACTGCGCAATGCGTTGGATACTTTCCTAGCATACAAGAGTTAAAAATACCCATTTACCTCAGAAGGAAATAGTTTGTGTATACCCTGTGGTAAAAATAATTTACTTTTGCACATAAAGGGGGGTGATAAAGCGGAGATAACTTATCCAGTGATATCACTTCTCCAATTCCTGTTTTACTCTATGGAGCCTATGCACTAGGATATCCAAAGTTGGAGAAACCTTAGTGAATTGGCTCCATAGAATGACAAAGGAATTGGAGAAGCGATATTACTGGAGAAGTTATCTCTGAGTTATCACTTCGTTATCCCTCCTTAGTGCATAACCCCAAAGTTTTTGTTTTGATGTGTATCATAGAAATCCGACTGAACAAGTGCTTACAAAACTCTCTAATATGAATTATTGAAGTCAATGTGCTACCTATTTCAATTCTGATATGGCAATCTCAAGCGAGTGTCTGAATCCATTATTAATGCAAACTTGTCGGTGCAATGTTCATATATGTATAGACAATTTAAGCTCAGGTCACAATACAAATTGAAATAGTTTAGCAAGCCAAAATAAGTTAAAAATGAATTTAACTCAGATCAATATCCTCAATATTAAAACATCCTAAGAATATAAACAAAGTGGTAAACAGGTATTGAATAGGTATTAATCATTACTTTATTTGTATTAATTAAATTAGACATGACATCTGAATATTATTCAGAATTCACTGTTTTGATTATACTAAGCATTCTGCATGTTTTATGACAAGTATACTTATTTAAATAACATCTAGGTGACAAAACAAATAGCAAAAGATTTTGTAAAATAAATTTTCAGTTCATGAAAATAAATAGCAGAACATACAATATGGGAGATGCAATTAATGTAGGTGATAGATTTTCTTGAAGTCTATAAAACCTGATTTTGTAAATTGCGTTAGTTTATTTTATAGTTGAAAATATTGAGCATTGTATAAACCCAAATGCTTCAGTGTCTATTGTCTTACATTCAACTGTACCCACAAATGGGGAGAAACAGTTTCCACCTCAGATTTTGAGGCTGATTTACTAAGAACTTTGAACAATTTGGAGCAAACCAAGTGCACCATGGGGACCAATACAAATTACCACTATTTTAAATGCGACCCTTGGATAGTAAAGTTTATTCAGGCTTGTTAACCCTTTGGGTGCCAGAGAGTTATCTGATGCAATGCGTCAGATACCTCTCTGGCACTCGAAAGGTTTACTAAAATCCTCATTTAAAATAATGTTCATTTTTATTTATTCCCTATGGTGCAGTTGCTGTTTTTTTTCCAAATATTCCGCCATTCCTTATTAAATCAACCCCGTATGAATAGAATAACCTTAACATTTATACACCTTTATGCATTCTTTCTTTCCACTTTTTCACATACAAATAACATTATGTGTTACTTAAAATGCTTGATGCTGTGAAAAAATATATCCGTTGTAGGTGACCCAAGTATAAGGAAACAACAAGAAAGAGCTCCCAATATAAACCTTTATATCCAGGTTTACCGACTTTACCTTTACAAAGTATTTTATTTCCTAAAATGTAGCATCTCATTTCTTCCTGTCTTGTTTATATGTGTATATATATAATTACACATGACCAAATGCTGAAGAAAAAAAATTCTACAAAATACTGCAGTGAAGATTCAGTGCAGTTATCTTGGCTAGCAATGATTTCTTAACAAATACCAACAACAGGGTTGGCTTCAGTCTCTTGGAAACTTAGCAATGTCAGTCAACTGTTAATTTTGTTAAATATGTATATAGCACAAAAGAAAATAGAAAAAGTGTTTGCTTTTTTCAGCGTTAACAAGTTCTTTTTGTACAAATTACTTTTTCTCAGTTCCACTGCAAATTGTTGCAATATCTGCAGTTATCTGGGGATAAATGGAGTATCAATGTGCTAGCAGTTACAAAATAGTTTATTGTAGCTGCACCATTGAAGCCACCTGTTGACGTTTCTGCAGTCTTCGTTTTATCGACTAAGTGTCAGTGTCGATCTGTTCTTATTTCCCCACAATATAGAGAAGACAGACCTCAATGAGGAAAATGCAGTATGTCTAGTTGCTTTTGACCTGTACAAGAAACCCAGTCTGGTATGGCTTCCCCTTACCACGTTCTGCCGTAGAGCATGTTAGTGTTGACCATCCCGTTGCTGTAATCTACACTTGAGGTGTCCATCTGTGCCATACTGGCAACCTGACTGTGGAGAGACTGTGGACTCGGTGACATTTCTTCTAGATCTGGAGCCTGACTTAAAGAGTTAACCTGTTGATTCTGGTGTTGATGGACAGAGTTAGTAGAAGACAACACACCATTGGTGCTATTCTGTTGTTGGGTTACTTGACTGGGTGTTGATGTGTTGGAGTTGTTTTGGCATGGTTTGCCATCTTTTACCAAGACTGGTACTGCAACTCTGCGGGGGGATTGCTGTTGGCACAAACTGCTCTCCTGCTGTAATTGTTGGGTCACTTTGTCCTTCGCTTGTCTCTTCATTTTGTACCTGTGGTTCTGAAACCAGATTTTCACTTGGGTGGGAGTGAGATGGATCATGCTGGCCAGGTGTTCCCTCTCAGGAGCAGACAGGTACTTCTGTTGTTTGAACCTCCTCTCAAGTTCATAAACTTGAGCCTGAGAGAAAAGCACTCTTCTTTTTCTTCTGGGGGCCGCATGGAGAGGTGCCATGGACTTGGCAGCTTCTGCTATACCTTGCAAAGTTCCCATCCCAGCCATATTCATACCAGTTGACGGTCCCATAAATCTAGAAACTGACATATATGCAATTAGCTTGTTGCCACATCATGCCCTTTTTCCAACATTTCACTTAGCTTTACTTGAGACTTAGTCTGACATGGCTCCATGAATAAATGATCCAGGTGCCCCTAACATTGACAGCGTGTTTCACATTTATTAAAACAATTCTTAGGAAGTTGCCACAGAGAAAACAGACAATATTTGATATAATCAGAATGACATACTTACTTGTTGAATACCGGGGATCTGGGTTGGCCCCATACCAGCCTGTAGCTGCAGCACTGTTCCTCATGGTGTCTTGATAAGAAGGGATATCCCCCATGTTTCCAATGCTCCCATTGCAGTAACCTCCCATTGCCCCATGTGAGAACTGGGACACACTGTGTGGCATATGGTAGGTGGTGGTTACAGTTGCATTGTGGCCCATGGTGTGCTGTTGCATACCTGTCTGGGAGACATGTGTCTGTCGGTATGCTCCCAGAGGGTTACTCAGGTTCCCAGTGTTATCCATTCCACCAAATTTCTTGTATGTCTCTTCAATGGGACTCAGGATGTCAGTCACTGAAAAAGGTGTAGTATGCTTTGGGCTCAACGACATGGTTCAGCGACCAACGCAGGTAAAAAGCTGATGAACAGATCAGCCCTGTGTAGTGTCAGTTCTTTCTCCTTGTGGATGTCTACGTAAGAGAGTGCTTGGAGGACGCCTGAGATCCGATTGATCGCCTTGGAGAAGTAGGCGAGCCCTCAGCTCTCTTATCTCGGGTTATTTTAGCCTGTCGCCAGGTTTACAACAGACACCGGAGTGGGAGGGAAAGGGAGAACATGGGAGGAGCAACATCAAGTCACCAAACAATAGTCATTCACATGTTCCAAAGGTAATTGAGTAAAGATCCAGTTAGTTTCCTCCTGCAATCATAATGAACCCAAGCCATCAATTTCTGGATCCCGTTTTTCTGGGGTATGATATAGGGTCAGGTTGGTCAATAAGACTCAGAGATAGGATTCATTTGTCACCTTGATTGCCATAGATACCTCTTTTGCGCCTAAGCAGAAGCAGATTTGATACTTAGCTGAACATTTCTACCTATAAGCTATGTATGCGTGGAAGAAAGTGAGTTTATAGGAAGGAGCAAAAAAAATGTTTAACTCCTTGTATGCCAGAGATGTGCGAAGCAATGCTTTGGAAACCTCTTTAGCATTCAAAGAAACTTACATTACTATTTCAAGTTCACCCATAGGGAGAAGCCATGGGAATGGGTGATCAAGGTTAGTTTTATTTTCTCAAACAATGTGAAGAGAAAGCAAGGCAACTCCAGATTGTAAGTATACCTCATTATCTTTACCTACATGAGACGGATTTTTAAACGTTGACTATAGCACCCGACTACGTAGGATAGTGATCAATTTACTCTTTTAACCATAAACTAGTTTACAATATCCGCTGCTTATTGTATCTAATATATTCAAGAGCAAATAGAAACTACTAATCAATATGTAAATTATATTTTAAAAACTGAACGTTTGATTGGGAAAGTATAACTATTCTGATGATGTTGTATATATACATTTCAGATACTTGTGATCTGTGATTCCTCTTAATCCTTTTAGTGTCAGGGAAGTATCTAACGCATTGCTACATAATGCGTTGGATACTTCTCTGGCACTCAAAGGGTTAATTCGCCTTTAACTGGATCATCACATCTATTTCATGCAACAAAAGTACACTTTCTATGGATGGCCTTATTATATTCACATATTCTATGATTAATGGACTACGTAATGAGGCAACTGCAACATAGGGGTAAGATATGAATATCCAAAATTGCAGCTGATTTATATCGAGCCTTTCACCCTTGAACGCTTGCAGGCCTAATACCATTATATGGATTCGAAGCCCAATTGAAATATCTGGGGGGTTTAATTTGCCCTATGGCGCAGTTGGTTTGATCCAAAATTACCCTCTTTCTTAACACATGAGCGTCTCTGTGTATAGGACACATTCCACAGGCAGTTCCAGATACATTGCAAAGGTGAAAATATTCCCCTTATTCCTTGTAATGGAGAAACCAGACAGATAAAAATCTTGAGGTTTGTATGTCAAGGGGGACAAAACGATTGGAGAGCTGTGTATCAGATATTTCTGAACCAATTAAAATTCCAGCACCTTTGCTTGACATTCAAGGAAATTCTTGGTAGTTGTTTGCTAGAAACATCTAAAGCATTTTTCCCTTCAACATTATGTTCAGTGTGACTGCTATGGGAATAAATGACAACATGAGCTACAGATACACACACCAAATACCAGCATTGTGAGAAAAATGTATTCAGAGATACACACAGGTAAGAATTAGCCTAATTAGGACTGTAGTCTATAAAGCTGTTAGAAAAAAATCCCTCATTTCCTCTTCCATGTTACTGATCTTAAAAACTCCTAACACTGCATGGTAAGTTCATGAATGTATATGCATTATATAGTTATTATTATGCTAATATGTAAGTAGGAGTAGTATTTTTGTAGCACGGTTAATTATCATTTTATTGCATTATTAGTATTATTATTGTTGATATTAAGATTTTGAATTCTTTATATAGCAGCCCTTTATATAACAACTTAATTAAACGACTATTTTTGAAATCATAAAACTATATAAACAGAAGTGAACATGTGAGTTTGTATGTTAGATAGCCTGGTACCTACGCTGCGACAATTCTGAGGCAAACTAAACGCACCGCACTGGACAAATACAGATTCATATTGTAGCAAGCTGAACGTTTGAACCATTGAATGCTAGATGAGTCTCCAAAGCAATGCGCTGAAGACTTCGCTGGCTTTGAAGGGGTTAAACATCCTACTTAAATCAGTGGGAATTTGGGGAATTTCAGCACATCAGCCAAGGTATCTTTAGAGCTCTGGCCTTTAAAGCGTTGTTTATCTCATTGTAATTATCTGTTATATAAACAACATATAACTTTTTTCAATACCGGTATTTTCTTGAACACTCTTATTGGCGTGGTAATAAGAATAATGATGATGATGATGATTATTATTTTATTATATTAAAAGCGAAGCCTCACTATAGAGTCTGATAACTCTAGCCGTGCATTATGTTAAATGGAGTCGGTATATACTTACCATATATACATATTATTTCTGGCAATGACCCCTGTGTAAAAAAAACAGCCTGGAACAGTTTTGAGGCAAATCAACTGCACCACAGGGAACAAATAGAAAATCCTCACATTTTCCACCCAAGAACTTTAAATGCTTGAGCTTTAAGCTAATGGAATGTCCTCCCCTCATGGTGCAGTTGGATTATTCCAGAATTGCACCAGTATTTTATACATAAACCCAAAAGCGCCTTGTGTAGAAACCACAAAATGAATTAACTGAGGGGCAAACCAACTAACTGTTCTATAAGGGACTGATACACGTTCCCATTGGAATAAACTGCGATTTTAACCCCTTGAATGCTAGAGGCCTTCGTAAAGGGTTGGAGACCTCTCTAGCATTCAAGAAGTTAAAACGCAATTTAAGCCGATGGGAATATATATATATATATATATATATATATATATATATATATATATATATATATATATATGTGTGTTAGTTTCTGCTTTGCAATGCGTTGGGCACTCAGAGGGTTAATATAGAAAACATTGCGGCATTGTAATGGCAGAATCTATCTATCTATCTATCTATCTATCTATCTATCTATCTATCTATCTATCTATCTATCTATCTATCTCTCTAATCAATTCATGTTAATACTTTACCTGATATAACTCGATATAATAATGCTCACGATATTCGGTGCCGGGTAGTCCAGTCTTTTTCTCCCCCATTCTGTGGATGATTGCACAGTGAACCACATAAGACCTATGGCACAACATGAACAGTATGAACCCTTCTCGGGCTCCTGAGCTGACCGTGAGTGTGAAGGTCAGCAAAGGGCATAATGTACTAGAAAGGTAACAGTAGATCCAGAAAAGTTTATCTTAGAAAACATCTTAAAGTCATCAAAGATAAATATCTCTCTGACTGCTGAACCAAATTGACAGGAAACAAGAAATTGATATATTTTTATGAGTATTACTCTTTTGTGTTTTTTCCCTTAGATTTTGCAGACAGACCTTTAAACATTAGAGCTCAGTATATTCTGACAATCAGGTTGTGTAGACTGTGGGGGTTACAGTTATTTACCCACAAAGATCTATGATTTAGGGGATACAAATATATTCACTCAACCCTTTGAGTGCTGGGGAAGGAGGTGGTGGGTAGGACATTAGGGGTTGGATTCAAATGCAGGTGCTAATTTTCTCTCTGCTTTTATCTCCAGGTATCCGCATAGACTTCAATAGGGACATTATTTTATAAAACGGGAGGTAGCATTTATCTCCTGCATTTGAATTCAGCCCCAGATCAGAAAGGCTACAGAAAATTCAGAGAAGTCAGATGTGTTGTTAGGGAATTGTATTTATGCACCTACAAAGATGTATGGGACGGATAAGCATTATGGTAGAATTAACGTTTGAGTGTCAGGGGAAGAAGTTTCACACTGGCATGTAAAGGGTTAAGATGTGGTTGCAAGGTTTCTAAGGGGAGGGGGCGCTTGCTATTAGATTATTGTAAGCTAAGACTGGGAGTTTGCTGTCCAAATATTGTTAAAGCTGAAATAAAAAGAAATGTATGTTGATGGCTTTATGTATGATCCTCCAGACAAGATGCTCTGTAGATACCTGCAAAAGAGGGTCAGAGAGTGCTCAGGAGGCTCTTAGTGATACTGAGTGATACTCACAGTACGATATCAAGTGCCAGGAAGAGAACTCAATTGGTTCGACCCATTAAGGATTGCCTTTAACTCCTTAGCTGCCACAGGGCATCCCTCCCAGAGGACTAATGAGCGTTCTGTGCAAAAGATTAATGCAATTTCAACCAACATTCTTTAAAAGGTAAATAATAATCCCACTCTCTCCCTCTGTCTGTTTCTCTCTCACTTTCTGTATCTCACTCTGACTGTCTGTCTGTCTGTCTCTCTCTCTCTCTCACACACACACACACACACAGCCATAGGGGTGTGCAACGCGCATTGCTTCTCATAAACCATGGGTTGAACAAAACAACATGTTCCTCCCCAGCTGATGTTGGACTACAATTGCTGTCAGCTGGCTGAGGATGATGGGAGTTGCCCAACTTTGTTATAAGGAGTGATGATTGTACATTTACAATATAGAATTATCAAAATCACACATTTTATATAACAGAAAAACCCTTAAATGTAATTTAGAACGAACCATGGCTGCTGTACTAGGCGGACATTGAGTCATTCTGGAGCAAACCATCTGCACCATAGGGGGAGGCACATATAGATTTCCATTTTTTCAAATTGTGCATTTAACTTCCCTGGATGCTACAGAGGTCTACAAAGCCTTACTAAGCAATGCACTGGGAGCATCTAATACCCAATGGGTTCAAAGCCCCATTTAAATCAATGGGATTGTTCTTGTCTCTTATGGTGCAGTTGGTTTGAACAAAAATGTTTTTCTTTTCTGCTTACTAGTTCAGTCTCATTATATTTTCATTGTTTTCTACTGCACAGTATGACTGGAGGATTACTGAACTGTGGTCCAATAGCTGTAGAGCTATTGAATGCAATGGTTGCTTTAGAGCCAGACCAGTAAAAATCTTCAGGTCCCATTGAAAAATGAGAACAGGTATAAAGATATACTCACCTGCATTTGATTTCAGCTCCTGGCCTTGTAAGAGGCAGCACACTGCAACAGGTAACTTAAAGGGATAGTAATACTTTGTTTTAACTTTATTTTATTTTGTAGGCATTAAAAAAACATGAAGAATGATATAAGTCTTATCTCTGAAACCTTTATGGTTTAAGAGATATTCACAAACAAAGTATCCCTTCCCTGTTCAACCAGATCAGAAGGGAGATGCCCAGGTAGACTGCAGAGAGGGACAATCTTCAATTAAGATAATGGAAAAAGCTGAAAAACTTGTCAAGGGGGGAAGGGCTTTCATTGTTTTCATACAAAGAAAATTGTCCCCTTCTGTTATCTGTACTGTCATACAACCAGACTCACATTTGAGAAGAGATGGCTTACACTAGGAAAAAGGGGCGGGGAGGGGAACTTTGCTTATGAATATCTCATAAACCATAAAGGTTTGAGAGATAAGACTTATATCATTCTTCATGTTTTTTTAATGCCTACAAAATAAAATAAAGTTAAAACGAAGTATTACTATCCCTTTAAAAAAGATCTGTTCATTTATTGCCTTTTGTCCTGAGGAAGGTCCACAAAGAACCAAAAACATTAGGCATAGATGCAATAAATTAACACATTATTACCTGTTCCATTGTGCTGTCTCTTGCAAGGCCAGGAGCTTTCCCAGGCTGAGTATATAATATATATATATATATATATATATATATATATATATATATATATATATAGTACAGTTGTAGAAAAGAAGATCTTGACAAAGGCCCACAGTAGGGCCAAAACGTTGATGGAATAAACTAACACAGATTGTTCACCTTCATAAAGTCCTGTGAGTGTTTTCTTCTTTTTTTACAACTGTACTACATGTGTAACTACAAGAATGGACACCCAGGCATTTCTACAAATGTAACGGGCCAAGGTCAGGGTATGTTAACCCTTTGAGTGCCAGAGGGGTATGAAACGCACTGCTTTGCAATGCGTTGCATACCCCTCTGGCACTCAAAGGTTTAAGAGGCCCTGCCGCCGACGCAATCACTCACTGTAGAGACTGGCCGAATGCACAGTATGCTCCCAACACAGAACTCCCAGCATTCCATGCATTCGGGCAGTCTCTACTGGTCATGACAGCTTCTGACAAACATCTACATACATATATGTATATGTGTGTGACAGGATAAAGATGGGCACTCCGATACTCGATGGTGATAACTACACTTGCCTTGGTGCTATGTCCTTTCAGAATATACAACATGGATGTGGTAAAATATACCAACCCGGACTTGAAAGAAGCACTCATAGGACTTGTTAAATGAAGAAAGATTTTGAGTTTTTTTATTTTCATTCTCTTCTTGAGAAAGGCTCTTGTATGAGCCGAAACATTGAATAAAAATAAAAACCTCAAAATCTTTCTTCATTCCTGTTAGTGCTCCTTTCAAGTCCGGGTTGGTATATTTTACCACAGCCACGTTTTATATATATATATATATATATATATTATCTACTGTAGGGAAACTGTTGCTAAAACTACCTTTGAACTTTTTTTTCACAGGAAATTAAAAACAGGTCAGTCTCATCATGGTTATTTTTCATTCCGATCCAATTTTAATATTGGTTCAAGTCTAAGTAAAAACTGCATTGCCCCCTGATCATTATGTATATCACTGACATCCTTACAATAGGCTGGGATTGTTTTTTTATGCCAAATGTGACCTAGGATTGTTCAGCAAATGGACCTCTATACTCAGTCACCTTCTGAACATGTGTAATTCAATTTCATCTTCAAGTGGACCTGCCACTTTAAGATAACTTTTGCTTGTTTTATGGGTAATTGAAATTCCTGACAGGAAAATCCCTGAAATTTCTGCTTCAAGAGTGCATTCTGGTTAGTATACCACAAGAGAAGGATAGTGATACAATGTAACAAGATTTCTGCTGCACTGAGTGCTCTGTATGCTATCTTTTTTTTCCTTTGTATCACTATACCTCCTTTCACAGTCCCTGACTGAAAGCTTGCTGGAAACAGATCTATGGAGCTTAATGTCTGGGACATAAAAGTGTAAAAAATAGGCAAGGATGAAAAAAATACAAAATGAAAGAATATAACTTTACATATGTGTTTGCAGTATTTGTAAAGGCAAAATAAAATGTTACAATCCCTGTAAAAGTAGTTAATCTTTAATCCTAAACCTATGCTTAACTAGGACTGACCATACTTGTACACCCTCTATTTGTATTCAGTCCTGTGCATCCAGGCCAGAGAGCACCCAGGCCAGCCAGAAGGCCAGAGAGTGCCCAGGCCAGCCAGAAGGCCAGAGAGCTCCCAGGCCATCCAGAAGCCCAGAGAGCACCCAGGCCAGCCAGAAGGCCAGAGAGTGCCCAGGCCAGCCAGAAGCCCAGAGAGCTCCCAGGCCATCCAGAAGCCCAGAGAGTGCCCAGGCCATCCAGAAGCCCAGAGATTACCCAGGCCATCCAGAAGCCCATAGAGCACCCAGGCCAGCCAGAAGCCCAGAGATTGCCCAGGCCAGCCAGAAGGCCAGAGAGTGCCCAGGCCAGCCAGAAGGCCACAGAGCGCCCAGGCCATCCAGAAGCCCAGAGAGCTCCCAGGCCATCCAGAAGCCCAGAGAGCTCCCAGGCCATCCAGAAGCCCAGAGAGCTCCCAGGCCATCCAGAAGCCCAGAGAGTGCCCAGGCCATCCAGAAGTCCAGAGAGCGCCCAGGCCATCCAGAAGCCCAGAGATTGCCCAGGCCATCCGGAAGCCCAGAGATTGCCCAGGCCATCCGGAAGCCCAGACAGCACCCAGGCCATCCGAAAGCCCAGAGAGCATCCAGGCCAGCTGGAAGCCCATAGAGCACCCAGGCCAGCCAGAAGCCCATAGAGCGCCCAGGCCAGCTAGAAAGCCAGAGAGTGCACAGGCCAGCCGGAAGCCCAGAAAACATCCAGGCCAGCCAGAAACCCAGAGAACATACAGGCCAGCCAGAAACCCAGAAATCCAGCTTCCATACTAGCCAGGAAGCCCACCCAGATGGTCCCAAGTAGGGGTGGGCAAAAAGTGAGAAAATTTCCTGCAACTGGCAATTTTTCTCTGTTTTCGTGAAAGTTTTCTCCTTTTCTCCAATGCAAAATTTTCCTCTTTTTCGCTTATTCTAGCAAATTTTTCAAATATTCCAACACATTTTTTGCCTATTCGACACATTTTTCTCAAATTCCAACACATTTTCCTCCTATTCCAAAACATTTTTCTCCAAACATTCCTATGGTGCAACATTTCCCAGCACAATATTACTTCTTCTGAGTGCTGTAGTGGAGAAATAAGTAGATGGAAGTCAAAGCTATGAGTCCTACAGCAACATACACCTTGAAAAACGTGTTAGCATGCAGAGTGCCTTTGTCCTTTGCCCACAACACTTACTTCCTGCTTAAAGGGATAGTAATACTTCATTTTAACTTTATTTTATTTTGTAGGCATTAAAAAAACATGAAGAATGATATGTCTTATCTCTGAAACCTTTATGGTTTAAGAGATATTCACAAACAAAGTATCCCCCCCCTGTTCAACCAGATCAGAAGGGAGATGCCCAGGTAGACTGCAGAGAGGGACAATCTTCAATTAAGATAATGGAAAAAGCTGAAAAACTTGTCAAGGGGGGAAGGGCTTTCATTGTTTTCATACAAAGAAAATTGTCCCCTTCTGTTATCTGTACTGTCATACAACCAGACTCACATCTGAGAAGAGATGGCTTACACTAGGTAAAAGGGGCGGGGAGGGGAACTTTGCTTGTGAATATCTCATAAACCATACAGGTTTGAGAGATAAGACTTATATCATTCTTCATGTTTTTTTAATGCCTACAAAATAAAATAAAGTTAAAACGAAGTATTACTATCCCTTTAAGTGACACTGGCACGTATTCATGATGATGTCAGGTGATTAAAAAGAATAAAATAAAGTACAACCTACAATGTGTCAGATGTGTATGGTAGTGGTGATGAGGGACTGGTGTGGTGTGATTGGTGGGACCTTGACAAACTGCATCCACCCCAGGAGGAGAGGGATCATCATAATTTATTGCAAATGCTGCTGCAACCATTGTTGCAGTCAGTTTTTGAACTACCACATCCCTGCACTGCTCCACCTTTACCCCTCCTGCTTGTGCATTTCCTAGACATTACTCAACTACTGTGTGTATTTTTACTCTCTACAGTACACAACTGATGGACTGTTATTTGAAGACACTGGAAGAGACTGCTGAACAGACCCGCTTGCTGCGGACAGCCAAATCATTACCTACTAGTTGAACAGCCCGTTACACGGGCCACAGTGCCACTGCCACCCGGTCGCGGAGCAGTCACATGCGGTAGAGACTGCCCGCGCCATGTCTGATACAGAGCTGAACACTCCTTCGGAGAGCCCAGCTCTGTGTCAGCCGCGGCACGGGCAGTCTCTACTGCGCATGACTGCAGCACGCACAGCAGTGTCTACTGCGCATGTCGCAGCGTTACACACGATTTAACGAATTATTATATAGGATTGTCTTCATAAAATAATCAGTCTTTATTGAAATCCATTTAAAAGCCTATTATTAAGCATAAGCACAAAACGCGTTAGGAGGATTGCATTTTCCCGTCCAATCGTTTCTGTCCATTACATCCATATATGGATTCGCTTTTAAATGGATTTCAATAAAGATTGATTCTTTTTTGAAGACAATGGGTGATGACTTGGCTGTCGGCAACAAGCGGGTCTGTTCATCACTCTCTTCCGGTGTCTTCACGTGTGCAGAAGCCTTTGCCAGGGGATGTCGAGAGTGGCTCCAGTGATTGCTTATGTTTAAAGCAAGCAGCAATTTGTAGCAGTTTCAGCTATTATTTTCTTTTCACTGATGGAGTGTGTTGTCTTGCCTTGGCCCTCAACAAAATTCTCAGTGTCGTCTGATGTCTATCAAGTCTGCCTCAGTCACAGAGCTCCCAGTCAGCTATCTAATATATTTATTTGTTTAATTATTTATGTATTTTTTTAAGTTGTCCACCCTATCTTATCACAGTTAGACCCCCCAAAAAAATATATATAACTAAAAAACAAAATCAACAATTTTTTTCCCCGGACTTCCCCAGCACAAGGACAATAAGTGCAAAATCAGCAAGAAATTTGGACCCCAGCTGCCTGTGTCTTGCCAGCCAGTCACACCAAAGTTTGGGGTATTTGGGGCCAACCTCTTTCCTCCCTTCTTCTCACCCAGAGTGCTCCCCAGACTTACCTTATACAGAGAAGAAATTTCCTACCTAAAAGTCTCCCTAAACTATGCTTCAGTTCCGCTTTATTTGTCTATCTTCTCTAGGTCAAAAACGCGCTGCTTTCTCCTCTCACAAACACAGAATGGCTGCTGTGAGAGCCTGACACCCTTGTATATGGCTGTAGAAAAGTAGATTTCAACGCAAAGAGCTAGGCAAAAAAAAGCGGGAAAACTACACTTTTGTGGGAAATTTTTCGCTAAGTGGAAAGTGACATTTTTCGCCAATTTTCATTTTAATCCAACCCTATTCCCATGCTTGCCAGACATCTCAGCCAGAAAGCCCAGACAGTCTGGGCAAGTTAACCAACCCTCAGGCTAGCCAGCCAGCTCCCTGTCCTAGGGCCATAAGACTAAACTAATACTTGTTCTGATATGAAAGCATCCATATTATCCCTTACCATGGTGAAACGTAATAAAAGTTTGATTTAATGTGAAGGTAAGTAAACTGTCCAATATGATGTTCTAGATATATTTAAGTAAAATCATTTATGAGCAATTAACCTTTATGTTGTGGTGGCACAGTGTGGCACTTTATGCTAAGTCACAGCACAAAATGCTAATTAGATTTGTCTGAGGCTAAATGTATTACTCTTTGTGTTGTTAGAAATTATTCCAGTGTGTGTTTCACTTGTATCACACTGTTTAGCAATACTGACCCAGCACAGAAACTAATTAGCACAACGAGCTACACTGTGCTCCAAACAAATATTGTTTAATTTCTCATAAATTATTTATATTAAAAATGTAGCTCACATAACATACATGTTTTACTATATATAAAATTAGCTAAACTTATCTTAAAGTGACAAGTCCACTTTAACCCTTTCAGTGACGGTGAGGCGGCAACACATTACGTTGCAATGCATTGGATACTTTCCGGGACTTAAAGGGTTAAAATGTGTGATATTCAATTTGCTATTTTACATTAGCTTTCCTTTAACATTAGCTTTCCTTTCAGTAAGTTTTTTGTACCCTTTGAGTGCCAGAGTGGTGCGCAACACATTGCAAAGTAATGTGTTGCGCTCCCCCATGGCACTCAAAGGATTAAATGGGTAATACAGAGTTACAGCTGTTATGTAATTGTTTTAAAGGGCACTGAAAGGATTGTAACTAGGGCTGGGTGAAAATTTCGCCTCAAACCAAAATCAGAGAAAATTGGCACTGCTCGCTGGGTGAATAATTTCCTGCGAAAGTGCCATTTTTCCATTTGTTCTCCTTGTTCAATGCACTGGAATCAATGGGAAGAAAAATTTTCCTCCACCACATGAAAGTTTTCTCTACTTTTCTTGCAGGCATATAAAAGGTGTCAGGCTCTCACAGCATGCCATTATGTGTTTGTGAGAGAAGAAAACAGCATGTTTTTGAGCTAGAGAAAACAGGCAAATATAGGGGGAATTGAAGCTTAGTTTAGGTAGGACATTTTTTTTCTGTATTAGGGGAGTCTGGGGGAACTCTCAGGGAGAAGAAGGGAGGATGGAGGTGGACCCCAAAATACCCCAAAATTCAATGTGACTGACTGGCAAGACACAGGCAGCTGGAGTCCAGTTTGCTGATCTTGCTTTTATTGGAGGCAAATATAGTTGTTGATACCTTTATTGGCTAACTAAGCAGATTTAGAATGCAAGCTTTGAAGACCTTAGGGGCTTGATTTAAAGGCAGCCATTAGTTAAAAAAAAAATAAAAAAAAAGCACTAACGGGTGCGTTATGTTCCATGTAGCAATTCAAAGATCCGTCTATAGAACAGCTAACGGCAGTTTGAGAATCCTTATGGCCGATACACTTACGTGCATTGAGACGTATGGAACAAGATTCCCCAGAGCCATTCAAAAGCTTGCGGTACTGTTAGTGGCTGAAAAAAAGATACACTTAACGGACAAAACTTAAGACCCAGTTCCCTTAGCCGTTAGACACTTAACAGGCAAAAAAACCCCAACCGTTACATAGCAAAACACACAAAATGCTCACCGCATAAGCATGTAAATGGGAAAATTAACACGTGCAATGCCAAAAGATCACAAAATCAAGGACAGTCAACACAAATCAATGGCCCCCACAATAACAAGCAACACCACAGGGACAAGGACCTACAAGACAACACCAACACAACATGGCACGGAACAATGGGGGTTATCACACGACACGGACACCTGCAAATACAAAACAAGCTCACCTCTGCAACATCACCATATGATCCAGACACAACCTGTACCCCACAACTGCACACCCGCAACTGACACAGACACAGCAATCAGAACACACCACTTCTTAAAACACAGACACACCTGCATACACTTACCAGGACAACAAACACCTTCCCATTGGTCATCACTCACCTCATCACCACACCTACACAATACCCAAACAGGTACTTAAAGGGACAGCTCACCACACTCACTTGTGGCTTGTTTTCCACTCAGAGAGAGAGAGAGAGAGAGAGAGAGAGAGAGAGAAAACAATAAGTATATTGGGATACTTATTGATGAGAAGACTGCGGAGAAGGCGTGCAAAGGCGAGAGCTAGGGAACACCGGCAAGCCCCAGGCACACCTGATCAAGAGCCTTCACCTGTTGTAAGTGAGGAGGCTCTGGCTCAACAGACACACAGGAGCCCATCCCCACCTGGAGGACAGCACCTTTCTGCAGATGTACAGCTGCAGCAACAGGATGCTCCCCAGCTGTCACAGGGACCCCTGCAGCAGCGGAGGATAGATAGACGACCACCAAGGACCAGAGTATACCACCCAAAGGTCACCATCTTTGGAATGACCGATGATGAGGTGATTGATTGCCACAGGTTGAGGCCACACAGCATCATTGCCTTGTATGAGGTCATCAAGGATCAGGTGGATTCCATCTATATCCACAATCATGCCCCAGGAGAAACAAGGTAGAACACATAACCCATGTTCAGCATCTTACAGGGCTTGATTGACAGCAACTAACTTGAGTTGCCATGATCATAGCCAAAGCAAACATGGTAGCCTTGTAGCAAAAGAGTGTTATCCAATGCAATGCATTGGATAACACTCTGTCACATCAGGGGTTAAAGGGCCATTGGAGTCAGCATGGGGCCTGTAGTTTGCTAGAGCTGAGAAAAGCAGCAGAGGGATGGATCTACAGTGGTATTGTTACACAACATAGAGGTCATGAAACGTGGATCAGATCTCCAGGAACAACATGCTGACCTGTGAGTGTGTAGTGATATATGGCCCTGTGTCACAGATACCCAGAAAAGTTCAGGAGTCGCTACGATATAGTTAATGCAATTTTATTGACAAAATGAACAAATAAAATATAAACATATATACATACAAAGAAACAGGCAAAGGGTTAAAGCCAGCTATTAGGAATGCTAGGATGCAAGGCTAAATCACAGTGCTAGAGACTAGGCCTTAGCCACTGGTAGTCTCCGCAAGAACCAGGAACAGGAGCAGAAACACAGGATCTTGATCCAATGTAGCGTACCGTCTCAGGCCTGCAGTCAGTAGGGAGCGAACTCTGACTCACGCCTGCAGTCAGAAGGGAGAGAACTCTGACTCACGCCTGCAGTCAGAATGGAATTAGATAGCTAACTCACCTGCAGTCAGTATCAGAGCTGGTCTACCAGAGCCCCAGGTCCACACTTGGTTGGGTGTCTGCCAGGTACAAGGAACAAACGTAAGAGTAGTCAGACAGAGTCACAAGTCAGCACCACAGGGGGTAGTCAGACAAGCCAGGTCATACACAGTTCAGGTAGTCAGCCAGAGCCACAGTCTGCACCAGGTTGGGTGTCCACTATAGGGATAAGCAAAAGAATAGTCAGACAGAGCCACAGGTCAGCACCAGGTTGGATGGAAGACTAGCCAGGTCATACACAGAGCCCAAGGTAATAGAACTGCTATGAACAACAACGCAAGGGCAACTGAGTCAGGACTCAGACTGCCCTTTAAACCCCTCTACAGGAAGTAGGAAGGAAGAACAGCTCAGAGGGAGGAAGTAGGTAAGAGGAAGTAGGTAGGAGGAGACTACAGGAAGCAAACACATAATATAGAGGTCTGCTGCATGCTTGAAGCCTCACGTCTGTAGATGACGCTGAAACCAAGGTAAGCTGTAACACCCTGACGTGAATACACACATCAACAAATATGCTGCTGCTGCTGAGTCCTCTGGTGCTGAGGATGCTGGTGCTGAGTCCTCTGCTGCTGTGGATGCTGCTGCTGGGTCATCTGCTGCTGCTGTGGCTGCTGAGTCCTCTGCTGCTGTTGCTGCTGCTGCTGGTTCCTCTGATGCTATGGATGCTGCTGCTGAGTACTCTGCTGCTGTGGCTGCTGCCACTGTGACAGCTGGTGGAGTGGCTGCTGCAGATGATGGGTATAGACTCACCACAACAAGTGACCCACAGCTGCCTACTGATGTCCGTGCTGGTAGTGGAGTGATGTCGTCCCTGGATAGAGGGCACTGGGGCTCCTCAATCAACCCCAGCTGTTGGTAGTCCAGTGGCCAAGGGTCATATCTTGACCACTGGTAGGTGTTTGGCCCCCACCTTGGATCATACCCGGGGCCATGCTGGGTAGCCATCCAGGAGGGTATGTCCATCTGGTCTCCATGTGTGCCATAATGCTGGCTGGCCACTGTCCCTGGAAGCCATTGCCTCCCTGGTGGTGGTGGTGCTGCTGCTGGAGGGTGGTAGCTCCTGAAGGTGGTGGGATGCATCCACCTCTCCTCCTGTTGCATCCAGGCACTGTGATGGGGTGGTGCAGCCAGTGGTGAAGCAACCAGCGGTGGAGCAGCCTGTAGTGGTGCAGCCAGTGGTGGAGCAGCCTGTAGTGGTGCAGGCAGTGGTGGTGCAGACTGTGTTGGGAGCGATGAGGGTGGTGGGTATGGTGACCACTGGCTGGTTCCCTCCTCTGTGTACTCCTCAGTGGGTGATGACGTAGCCTCCTCCACTGGCTCCCACTGTGCTGGAGGCCCGAAAGCTGTGTGGAGAAAGGAGATGGTGTGATTAGTAAACGTAGCCATGATAGGATTATAGGGATAATAATACTTCAAATGTAAGAAGAAACATTTTTTGGGGGGTTTATTCCCCTGAGTAAAACTAGGGTACTAACGCTGCTGAAAGGTGTTTTTTACAAAGTCATTACAGCTGAAATTTGAATTTTTTAGGTGCAATATCACAGTGGCCAGAAACTGTACAGTGGCTCTGTTGCTACACCATCCTATGGAGATTAGCAGTCCTGGGACCAGAGGTGTTCATGGGATGGTGTAGCAACAGTGCCACTGTACAATTTCAGGCCACTGTGATATTGCACCAACGAAATTCAATTTTCAGCTGTAATCAATTTGGAATGAAAAAACTGGAGTACTATTGTTTTACTCAGCAGGATGAATCCTACAAAATATGTTTCTTTTTAACATTTGAAGCATTGCTATCCCTATAATGGGATAGCGATGGTTAATTTCACCTTGATGTAATATTGTAGGCACTGGAAATAGAGAGGGAGGGATGTTAGTCCCATCCCTCAAACCCTCATGGTTAGACAGATTTTGCTCTATGTGACAGATGGAGATTTCACTCGTTTGACCACATGGACGTTCTTCAGCTGTGTCAAACCTGTGCCATTTAAAGATTAATACTTTACTGGGATGTTCCACAGAGTGGGCTTGCAAACCAGGCACACTTATTAGATCATTCCAGTAATGTATTTATCTCTAAATGGTGCAATTTTGGCTATGTTGGAGAGCCTCTGTGTGGTCAAATGAGTGAAATCTCCATCTGTAACATAGAGCAATATCTGTCTAACCATTAGGGTTTGAAGGATAGGACTAACATGGATCCACATCTTTTTCCAATGCCTACAATATTATATCAAGGTGAAATTAACCATTGCTATTCTGTCCAAGGCACACATTAAGAAAAATGGTCTGATATGTATGTGGCTATGTACCTTTCATTTGGTTACAAACATATCCTTACAAGATATGAACCCTGAGACCAGTTCAGTACATGTAATTGCCTTACTGGCTATATATGTGAACCCATCACAAACTAACTTTTATTGATATCATAAATGAAAACATACCTCGTATATCCCATCTAAGTAAGGTGGGATATACCAGGTATGTGTATTCTGGGGGTATCAATAACAGTTAGTTTGTGATGGGTGCTCATAAATGGGCAGTAAGGCAATCACATGTACTGAACTGATCTCTGGGTTCACATCTTGTTGGGATATATTTGAAGGGTCCATATCCACATACATATCTGAACATTTTTCTTTGTGCACATATATTTCTTGAACAGATCTGCAGTGTGATTCAAGTGACATTCATCCCTATGTTATCAGTTTATCCCGTACAATGCAATATTTTGTATTATTTTACATGTCACTCTCTGTTTGGCATGATGATATCCTATGCATTACATTGTGATGCATGGGATACCACCCTGGCAATCAGAGATTGATGTACTTGACAGGATCCTGTCCATGAGGTCTGTTCAATTTGAATCCTGAAGGGCAACAATGAAGCCAGTATTGAAGGATATCTTTGATTGAGGCCTATGTTTTTTTTTTTTTTGGATGAGGCCATCCATCCTTCTGAGTGAGGCAGCTGTACTCAATCTGACATATTCATCATTCATGGCCTGTTGTTGGCCAAACTACAATAGTTCATATTTAGTTCCCATGTGTATCCTGTAAATAGTGGCTGGTGTTCTATCCGTCCATGGCATCAGCACTCCTAAGGATACATGTGGGAATCAAATGTGAGATATGTAATTTAAAGTTAGAGTAAATGATTGCATACACAACACCAAGGCCTACTTTTTCACCTTTAATTCTGTGGCAGAGTTTTAGGCCTGTGTATAGCACATACAACCAGTTATTCTCAGTGGCACTGTGATGTGTGACCTGATCCATCCTTTTTGTGATTCAGTAAGAGGTGAAGTAGACTTGATGAACTGAACATGATGATGACTACTCCAGTGATCTCATCTTTGCAATGTTTTCTATGGAGTCTATACAATGGGACATTAGCAAATTATTTCATGTTATTGAATATTCTCCATGGACTAACATTGGGACTGCTCTGCCCCTGCCTGTGTGTGGCAGTCCCCAGGAACTATCCCTCGTCCCACTGCAGGTTCTGTCCCTGCCCTCTGTGTGCCTGCTCTTCTGGGCTGGCTCCCCCTCTGCCCTGTGGATCTCCCTCTCCCACCCCTGCTCTCAACAGGGAAGTCCTACTCTCCTTCCTCCTCCTCCACTACTCTCCCCATCCCTCTCTCCTGTCCTCCTCTCCTCGCCATCACTCACCCACTCACACCCAGGCATTCCCACAGGCCCTCACAGACACACTTGATCCCACTCACTCTCTGTCACACACTTTCACTCACAGATTCACACTGAGAAAATTTTTAAAAAAAAATATGTTAGGTGTTATAAAAAAAAAAAAAAAAAGACTCTGTGTGTGTATGCGTTAGTGTTTGTATGGGTGTATGTAATATGTGCAAAAGTGTAATATGTGTATAGTTAAGTGCACCTCTCGCCAAACTCCAAACTGTAAAACTCCTTTTACCTCAAGTGTACGACCCTCTCTCTCTCTCTCTCTCTCTCTCTCGATCACTAGCCTCCAATCCTGGGTTCTGTGCCCTAGCTCTCTATAACTCGAAACACGGATAGGGTGTGACTGTTATTTTGGGGAATATATAGGTGTATTTGAACATTTTTGATACTTTGGGGCCTTGGGATTGGCTGTGGGTTTGAATTTTGTCTAAGAATCTATCAGGGTTGCTAGCCAACGGCTGCCGCAATGTTACATTTTGACGTAAGTTGTGTTTTAACAGGTGTTTGGGACGCACGGTGATGCAAAATAAGGTGCGATGCTGGTTTTCGTGTAACATGTTTTTGTTGTGCCTACGCTCGATAGCTATTCTTGTACTTGTACCTTTGAATCTGCCGTAAATCACGTTATTTGTGGCTGAGGTGCCTTTTTTACTTAGCGCTGGTTTAACGGCTGCCTTTAAATCTACCCCCTAGGTCTCTTTCTCAGGCATGTTATACAGATAAATATGAAAACATCTCTCTTAAAGGGGATGTGTCACCTATGGACAATATCCCTTAAATAGTTAGGCTATATTTCACAAACGACGAAAATGGTATTGTTTTTTATTTAAAGTTTTGATGTTGTATAAATTTAACTTACAAAGTCTGGGCTTCAGCTACTTCCATTTAGTCTGAGGTTCACTGCGGTTAAACCACAGCCGACGCTCTGCCTCTTCTCTCCTCCCTCCTCCGATGACGGCGGCTTCTGTCAGTAAGCTGGAGCGGTCTCATTGGCAGAGATCGATATCTAGCCAATGAGAGTGCTCCAGCTTACAGACAGAAGCCGCCTTCATCGGAGCAGGGAGGAAAGCGGAGGCAGAGTGTCGGGCTGCAGTCTATGCGGAAGTAGCTGCAGCCCAGACTTTATAAGTTAAAATTATACAACATCAAAACTTAAAATAAAAAAATAAATACTGTTTTTGTTGTTTTTAATATATAGCCTATTTAAGGGATGTTGTCCATAGGTGACACATCCTCTTTAAATACAAGTACACATTTCAAACTTGCTTTTATTGTCTCTGAGCTAGGGAAGCCTGGGGAAAAAAGTGTTGATTTTGTTTTTTTAGTTATAATTTTTTTTTTTTGGACTGACAGTGATAAGACAAGGCAAACAACTTAAAAATAAATAAATAAATAATATTTAAAATAAAACATTTTAAAAATGAATACATAAATAATTAAACAAATAAATAAACATATTAAGTGTCAGCTTACTGAGAGCCTGATGTGAGCTCTGTGACTGACGCATATGTGACCAGGAAGCAGGTACTGTCAGGGGAGGATCCAATGAAGCCTTAAGATTTGTCCCGGGCATTTGTGCTCTCCCGTATCCAGGTAGAGTACACCCAAGCCCTTGTCACTGGGAGTGTGTCAGCTTTTACTACCCAATGGGCTTGAAATGCTGTGCTCTGCTCGGTGTCCCCCCATCAGGATTCTTTTCATCTCACCCTTCTAATATAGACAGTTTTTATATTATGTTACAGATCCCCTTTTTGTTTCTGTGATTAATGGTTAAATTATATTATCTTATGATTGGCTGGCTTTGCCAGCCAATCAGGCATTAAACCATTGGTTAATATTCTGTGACTGAGGCAGACTTCACAGACAGCAGATGACATTGAGAATTTTGTTGAGCGATAAGGCAAGATATCACACTCCATCAGTTGTGTATTGTAGAGAGTAAAAACACACAGTAGTTGAGTAATGTCCAGCAAATGTATAAGAGGGAGGGGCAAAGGTGGAGCAGTGCAGGGACGTGGGAGTAAAGTGGTAGTTCAAAAACTGACTGCAGCATTGGTTGCTGTAGCGTGTGCAATAAATGATGATGATCCCTCTCCTTCTGGGGTGGGTGAAGTTTGTCAAGGTCCCGTCAATCACACCATGCCAGTCCCCCCCACCACTACCTTACACATCTGCCACACTGTATGTAGGTTGTACTTTATTTTTTTTAATCACGTGGCATTATCATGAACATGTGCCAGTGTCACATAAGAAGGAAACAAGTGTTGTGGGCAAAGGACAAAGGCACTCTGCATGCTAACAAATTGTTCAAGGTGTATGTTGCTGTAGGATTCGCAACTTTGACTTTCAACTACTTATTTCTCCACTACAGTCCTCAGAAGAAGTAATATTGTGCTGGGAAATGTTGTACCATAGGAAACATAGGAGAAAAATACAGGAGAAAAATGTGTTAAAATAGGAGAAAAATGTGTTGGAATAGGCAAAAAAATTGCTGGAATAGGCAAAAAAGAAGGAAAATGTTGTATTGGAAAAAACGAGAAACTTTTGTGAAAAAAGAGAAAAATCTTCGTTTTTTTTTTTTTTTTTGCGAAAATACACCCAGGAAATTCTTCTCACATTTGACCCACCCCTAGTTATAACATCCAATGCCTGGCTTTACAGAGAACCAGCAAAGCAGCTGTTACATATAAAAGCTTCTCTGCCAGTTCTTTTCTGATCAACTGTTTCTAGTCAACAGTAGACGATCTGCTTATCAGCTGATTCATGTAAACTGAAGACTTGCAAGGCATGCTGTAAGACAATAGTCTGCATCCCCCCTGAACTCTCTCTCTTGCCCTCCCTAACACATCAGCAGAATTATGCCAACCCTACATACTAATTATTAAAGTGTTTCTCCCTCCCCTTGCAAGGATAAATCTTAGTGTATATGGGGGATTGTGTGTCCTGTTCTCCATGGCAAATTGATCACCGACATCGTCAGACTCAGTTCGCATTGCATCGACCCTGGAGACACTGAAACCACAAATCACAAAGTGTGTGCCTTGAAAAGTTTTGCTTAGCTTGAATTCAACAGATGCTGATTGCTTCAAAGATTTGTGTTCAAATCAACACACAGGAAAGATGCAGCATGGATTATTTGTATATAAATGTATAGGTTTCCATGCAGATTATTCTCTCAGAAGACAATGGAGGTCATGCTGCTCCTAGCACTCTTCATTAAATGTTAGACCAATGAAGGCATCAAACAATCATGTTAAAATGACGCCGACATGGTTCAGCCATCAATCAGACACAGGAAAAGGTGAGTAAACATGGGGGCGTGGAACTTGGAAGCACTGCAGCTGCATTCTTATGTCATGTAAAAGGGCCCTAAAAGTGCAGAAATTATAAGGATGAACTCTGTTATGCAAACAATATTCAAATCAGTGCAACTCTTATTTACTCCAAATTTCTACAATCCTGAAAAAATGTGCCATTTTTTATGATTTAGGAAAAAAATGCAGTGTACAAATCCTAGGAATGTTTAATAAAGTAGAATTTAATCATCTGAATCCTAGAACTCAGTTTGCAGTTCACTGCTTTCCTGTAGTACTCACTAGGTTAGTTGAAAGCTTAATTCCTAATTAGGATTCCCTGTTTGTCTTTAGATTAGCGCTCCTGTAAATACAACAATATCCTTAGAAATGCATTGTATATAGAACTTCATTATTGCTGGAAATGTACCTCTGAATTCCAGAAAGAAGACAGCACTAGAGACCATATTCATTAGGCTACAGAGGTGCAATTCTGGAGCAAACCAATTGTACCAGAAGGGATAAATGAAAAGTCCCCACATTCTCATTGCTATAAATGATGTGTTTAACCCATTGATTCTCGATAAGCTGAAGACCCCGCTAGAACTCACTAGTTTAAAATCGGAACTTTCGGGTAGTAATACAGTAAGTCACCCTTCAATAATTAAACGTATGGCGACTAGCATCATAATATATGTATTACCTCTCTAAAGTGCCACATTCTAAAGAAATCTTCAATCTTTGGAGACAGGAAGCCAGGCATCAGAGCAGACATCTTGTCTGCGTACCTGCGCTGTCAGTCCCAGTCTCCTCTAAGAGGAATTGCAGTGTGCCACAAGGTAACCAAAAGGGATTGATGGTGCAGGCGCGCAGACGGCACTAACCTGGCCGTCAGTCTCCGAAGATTATGTTTATGTTTAATTATTGAAGGGTGACTTATTACGACCTGAAAGTTCCTCTTTAAAGGGATATTAATACTTTATTATTACTATCCCTCATATTGTAGATATGTGCAAAATAAGTTAATAGCCCCCAGGGTCATCTCTAAAACCTTTATGGTTTGAGAGATAACCGAAGGCAAAGTTCCCCCCTCCCTCCACCTTCCCTGAAGTCAGCATTGTGCTGACTGCAGGGATATCCGGTCTGTCTTTCATCATGCGGCTCTACAACAGAGCCGCGATCGCGTCAGTGACAAAGAATTATTTCATTGAAATGGTCTTCTACATGTGCTTGCAAACCAAGCACATGCAGAAGACCGTTTCAGTGAAATAATTCTTTGTCACTAACGGGATCTCGGCTCAGCTGCAGAGCCGCAAGCCTGTCGTACGACAGACTTCCCCTGCAGTCAGCACAGTGCTGACTTCAGGGAAGGGGGAGGGAGGGGGGAACTTTGCCTTCGGTTATCTCTCAAGCCATAAAGGTTTGAGAGATGAACCTGGGGGCTATTAACTTGTTTTGCAAATATCTACAATATGAGGAATAGTAATAATAAAGTATTACTATCCCTTTAAATAATTGTCACCTTTCATTCCTTTCCCTATGGTGCATCTGGTTTGCTCCAGTGTTGCTTACTGAATATGGCCATATTGTCTGCAATATATTTTATTTGTCTGGTACTCCGAGGGTTAAATCTTGAATGCCAGCGCTGTCTCCAAGGCATTTGAGTGCAAGTCGTATTACATCTGTTTTAGGAAATGTTTTAAAGGACAGCGAACGCCACCTAATAATAATCCTCTACTTACCTTACTATGACCAGAAAGTCCTAATGGCCTTTATGAATTTTGCATTTTGTGCCTTTGTTCAAGAAAAAACACTTTAATTTAGTTCCGGATGTCACGTCCATGCAGGAGTACAACATAGTTGCTAGTAGGAACACAGGACATCAGACTCTGTTTACTGCACATGATAATCCTGGCCCTTTAGAGGTCCGAGCGGTGTGCAATGCATGTGCATGCAGTTTGTTTCTGTTAAAAAAACTGCCAGCAATTGTCATGTATGCTTCCATGGATATGACATTCTGGATTGTTTGAAGATGTTATCTACTGAAAAAACGCACAAGGACAGAATTCATATAGGACTCTGGCCAGAGTAACATCAATGGGAACTTATTATTATGAAATGTTCATGCTCCTTTAATTTTACTGCACAAGAGTGCACAGACTGCTGAAAGTGGTGATGTCACTGGTGCTGTAACCCGACCAACTGTATGACACAGAACCAATGTTCCCTTTAAGCCAGGGGTAGACAACTTGCCAGCCCCCAGCTGTTGTTTGCCAAGGGCCAGCTATGGATAATAAGAACTGGAGACCACAACTCCCAGGATAATGGGAGATGTAGAGTGACAGCTGCTGGAGAACCACTGTTTGAACATCTCAAATGAATTGCAATAGCTCTTTGAGTCCATGGGGGTGTCCATCCATTTCACATGCAACAGGGTTAAAAATACTTTGTTAATTCAGTAGCAAATCCAGCACAGAATGTGTTTGACACAGGGGTGTCCAATGCATTGCTTTGCAAGGCATTGGTCTGAATATCCCTCTTTCTGCCACCAGTTGGTTAAAGAAGAGCCACAGGGAGCTCCAAGAAGTGGAGGTAAGGGGAGAAGCACAGTAGTGAGTAGACTGAGTTATTGGACTCAAGTGGTCCTTATTATTATCTGTAGCCTGTACTGCAATATTTCAAACTTTGGGAGTATGAAGAAGCTTCCTACAATCAGCACAGTCTACATAAATGGAGAGGGGTGAAGGGCACTGCAGAGTAACCAAAGAAGTGCTAACTTGAACGTTCCCATATCTTCTACCAGCCTTCTGATGCAAGCCCTGGACACCAGTACATTTCCCCATTTTAATTGCAGCCCTATACAAACTGCAGAGCCAGGCTGTGTACCAACACAATGCAAATTAATCCATTCTTAGACGAGTCTCCCTGTGTGTCTGGCAATGTTCCCTTACATGAAATATGTGTGCCTGTGTATGGGCACCTTAATCTCTCCCCACATCCTTCTTACTGGGCAGCTTGTTTGAGTGCCAGCTTCACCTACATCCTCAAGTAAAGGGTTTGCAAATAGGGAAAGTGAAACTTTGAGCTATGATTTGTGGGCATGAAGGCAATGTTCCCGCTTGCAAGGCACCCAATGCACTTGTTGCACTTTCCTAAAAATGGTCTTGATCTGTACAGGGGGCAGACAGATGATTTAGGTGTCAGATAGATAGCAGACTTGTTTAACATCCTTGAATCAGTGCAGGAGGCATATGAAATGATGGCCAATCAGATCTGTGAATTTGCACAACAGGACTTAATCAGTAGAACATAGTTCTGGAATGTTCACTTTGAAACCCTACATTTGTGCTGTGGGCCTTCAGAGATACTGCTTCAAATAAGCCTTGTTGGTGAATCCAGGTAAATTCTCAGGAGGACTGGTAAATGCAGATACAGACTGGAACAGTTGTGTCCTGGAAGCAGGTAAACACACATATAAATGCGGAGCAGGATTTAATGGAGTGGGTTCTTAAACTGCACTGGAGTACATGTTATTTGGGCCCTCACAACCAAAAAGCATTCCTTGTATTGTTTTGATCTCTTTTTTTTTTTTAGGGAAAAGTTCCCTGTGGGAAGAAATCGTTTGAAACTAGGAAATTCTGCCTTCAATGGGTAGGTCATTTCTGTTTACAACATCTGCCTTCTGTACTGATGTGAGTGAATGTTTGCATATTCATGTGTGAAGAGAAATATGTGAATGATGATGTAAGCAGGCTTGCATGTTGACTTCTATGAAAGAATGGTGGAAGGGTGTCGCAAAGAGAGCATGGATGAGGAAGGAACATAGATGGACGAACCATGAATGTGGAACATTAAGCTCCTTCTGATAATAGATTTTACCTGATTTCCTTTCATGTGGGAGGTTCCACAGAAAGAAGAAACATTTCCAGTTCTGGGGAAATTTCAGTGGGAACCCAATGTCCTTCATTGTTAGACTACAATTCCTGCATTCATCAGCCAGGAAATAGCATGCTGAGGATGAAGGGAGTTATATTCCAACATGGTTGCCAACCACTGCTCTGTATGAGTTCATGGACATTTGAGCCCATATTCATCAAGCTGGAGGCATGCAATACTGACGCAAACCAGCTCCCATTGCAGCTGGTTTGCTCCAGAATTGCACCTCTTAAGCTTGATGAATATGGTAATATTTTATATATTTTAAACTTTTTTCGGATACCATATTTGGGGTAAGTTGTATATATCATGTGCATTTTTATCACTTTGGCATTATTTGGCCCTTAATATAATTTCTTTGTTTCCTTTCAAAAGATTTAATAATTTTCAAGTAGAAATGTTAATTAGAAAATAATACGTTATTATATTTACTTGGCTCTATGAAATACATTCCCATTAGATAGTTATTGTCTTCCACACTGAGCTATTTGACTAATTATGGCATCATAATTAAGTCAATCAAAACAAAGAAAATGCTGCAATTAAACTGCTTCCTGTAGGTACAAAATGGATGAACAGTTTAATCACCAAAGAGATTGTCTATATATAGTCAAAAGGACCTTGTGTCACCATGGAAACATTATGCAGTTTCCTTTATTTCATTTTAAATTGTTTGTATTTTTATAAAGAGGCAAATCACATCTGACCTATTAATGAACCAAAACCATTAGGTAATTGGAATGTTCTATTATATAGGATCTTTTCCATTCTCATAATATTTTATGTATCATTTGCAGAGAGCGTGGAATGGATTTTATTGCAAATGCTAAATGTTTTATCTCACAAATTCCCACTGATGTCTAGGAGGAAATATGGAGGTAAAGCCGTTGATAAAGTTATCATCTGCAATTGAATCCAGTCCATACTATCACTAATATCTAAACATGTAATTTTATTATACAGTTTTAAATACCATGTATTTCCAGTCAGCTTCTGTAAAAATGTGTTACAGTATTTTATATTAACCCATTGAGTGCCGGGGGGGGTATGCAACACATTGCAAACGATGCGTTGCATACCCCTCTGGCACTCAAAGGGTTAATAATAATTATAATAAATTAAATCCTAAACTTTCATTTTAAAACATATGTAGATTGTATTATATAGAAACGATTTGGTTAACTTAGTTATGACCAGTTTGTAATGACAGCCTTTGTGAATACAAAAACAATGAGTACTAATCTCAATAAATGAACATCCTCACTCATGTCTGTTATCTTATCGGAGGCCATTTACAGATAATTCAGCGTTTGCTTAGAAGACACCCTATCTACAATGGTATGCTAATGGGAGTTTGTAAGCATTGGAAAAGGCAGGAATGGCTGGCCCAGCAGAGCGTATGTAAGGTTAGATTTTAGGTCACAGAAAACCAAAAAAATGCATTTTTACAGATATTACCATGGAGTATAGAAATAATTTTTTGGAGGTAATGTTCTTACAAAAGTGTATATGCCTGTATTAAATTTAACACTTGCAATATAATCGATTCTGCGTATACTTATCCTAATTGTTGCATATTTTGTTTCTTCAACAGAAATGTCACCACATTTTGCTCAATTTGTTCTCTTTTATATGCGACCAGAGTTCATCACAGACAGAAATAGCAACAATACCATCTAATCGCAACATTTTTTTAAAATGCAAACTGTTGAAAAACAGAAAAAGGACATTTTTATGTAACAGCTTCAGAACAAAGCAAATGAAGCAAATCCCAGCTTTGGATGTACCAAATTTTTACTCTTCTGGAAATCCTCTACATTACATGTTTTTTGTATTTTTGTATTAATATATACCAATGGGTATTTTAAGTGTAAATGTCTGTGGTTCAGCAATTATGAAGTCTCTCTTATAGTTAATAAAACCTCAGCCATATTGTTATACAAGTGATGATTTACAATAACAATAGCACGCAAGACTTAAGTGACTAGATATGGACAATAGATCAGGACATAACAACAGCAACCACCAATAACGACAATACTCAGAGTATTCCTTTCACTGCTCTACATCAAAGATGAACCCATAGAATTATAGAGCAAACATGACTCTGGACACTCTGATAACCACTTCACATCGCACAATGGCACTTAACTATGTGTGCTTTCATAAAGACAGACCTCAAACAGTTTGTTTTTAGAAATAGAAATGTAAACAGTAAATAATGTGTTTGAAATATAAAATGTACCAAATATGTCATACCTTTCTGTTTTATGTAAAACACTAAATTATTCCATGCTACCTTTCCTGTTACTAGACAACAGGGCCGTAATTATCGAGCTAGAGATGCAATTCTGAAGCAAACCAACAATACCGTAGGAGGGGGGGGGGAAGGAAAATTCTGCAAATATCCATTAATTGAAATGTGGCTTTCAATACCTCGAATGATAGGCAAGGTATATTATTTTTACATAGCAACTCTGCAGATCCAAGGATCATCAGAGACAGAGTAGGATAGCAAAAGCAGTAAATCACATCTAAATGTAGATTTCAATTCTTTAATTTCACTAAAATATTAAAACACAACCATCCCTTCAGGGTGTCTACTCACGGGACAATTTCATGTAGTTATGCACATCAACATTAAAAGGTCCACAATCATAAGATCCTCCTCGGTAACACTTCCCTGGGCATTCTCCTCGCTATCACACAGCCGGGCTCCCCTGGGTGACATCACTCCAACGGGACTGCTGTGTTGCGTACAGAGCCCCAGTATGGTGCTCCTCACAGAGTAATCACACACTGTTCTATGGACCTCCAATCCCACCTCCTTTAGGCACATTTTGTGGGCTATACCCACTTCTCAAGAGATGGTGGATTATCTCATTCTACAATATTTATACCCTTTCTTAAAGTGATAGTAATACTTTGTTTTATCTTTATTTCATTTTGTAGGCATTAAAAAAATATGAAGAACGATATAAGTCTTATCTCTCAAACCTTTATGGTTTGAGAGATATTCACAAGCAAAGTTTCCCCTCCCGCCCCTTTTACCTAGTGTAAGCCATCTCTATTCAGATGTGGAATCCAGTCCATAGATCAGACAGATAACAGCAGGGGACAATCTTCTTCCTATGAGAACAATGAAAGCCCTGCCCCCCTTGACAAGTTTTTCAGGTTTTTTCCTTTATCTTAATTGAAGATTGTCCCTCTCTGCAATCTACCTGAGCACCTCCCTTCTGCTCTGGCTGCACAGTGTTACATCAGTAAAAGGGGCGGGAGGGGGATACTTTGTCATTGAATTACTCTTGAACTACAGCTCTGACAGAATTGAAATAACACTTTCCAAAGTCCAAATACTATGATGATTAATTAGAGCTGCTTTTATTATGAAACATTACTATCCCTTTAAGGTTTAGAAATATCATTAATAAATATAATACACATTGTTAAAAATATAATAAAACTATTGCACCACAAAGCATCCTACACATATAAACATATACATAGAATATCCATAAACCATGAAATAATAAATAAACAAATAAATAAATAATCACACAATCATCTGCAAACCTGGATCCCAAATGACTTATAGAGGATCTCTCCTCCTTGATTCTAGAAGAAAAATATTAAAAAAATATTATTTTAATGTACATAAAAATATATAAAATATGTATAAAAATACTATAATAGTTAAAAACAATACATATCGATCTCCTTGTTTATGCCACTTGGTTTCAATGTCTGTAGTGTATAAATCCAATAGGATTCCCTTTGTCACAGTTTTTTAACCCCTTAGCGACCCTTGACGTACCAGGACCGTCAAGGATAAATGTGCTCCAACGACCCTTGACGGTCCCGGTACGTCAAGGGTTAAACTCTTCCATCGCGGCCGCACGGAGCGATGGAAGAGTTCAAGCCGCTTGTTACTAAGCGTTCCGGTATCGGGACACTTAGTAACAAGCCATTGAAACATTGTTGCAACATGCGATTCGCTTCAAAAGCGAATCACATGTTGCAAAACCTGAATGACAGGGCCAGTATTTGTAAATACTGTCCCTGTCATGTCTGTCTGCCTCCCTCCACCTTGCATACTGCTGAGGTGGAGAGAGACAGAGAGACATGGTGTTCCAGCCTTACTGTACAAAAAAGTAAAAAAAAAAAGTTTAAATAAAGAAAATTAACCCTTTGATCACTGTTCTGCAGTGATCAATAAGTTTCCCCCATCTGATCACTCTTGGAGTGATCAATTTGCTCCAGATCAGTGTTTTCTGATCTGTAGGGCACCCCCATCCCCCTTGAATTTTTTTAGATTTTTTTAAAAAATGTTTTAATTTTTTTTTAAATTTTTAATTTTTTTTTTTTTTTTAAATGAATAGTAAATATAGTTTTAAGTATTTTGGTAGGTAGTTGGGTAGGTTTAGTGTAGACGTGTGTTAGGGAAAGTTTTAGGGATAGATTTAGGTTTAGGGAAAAAAAAAATATATATAATAAGTGCAGTTTAGGTAGGTAGTTTACTTGGGTTAGGTAGGTTCAGGATATACGTAGGCTAGGGTAAGTCTTAGGGTTAGATTTAGGTTTAGGGATAGCGTAAGAAAAAAAAAAGTTTTTTTAGTGGGCAAAATGCAACGCAGGTACAGCGTTGAAGAGGCATATGCCTTTTTGGCGTCTGACTCTGAGGCAACAGACACTGCGTCAGATTTTGACATAGCGCAGTTTTCAGAAAGTGAGAGCAGCTCTAGTGATGACGCTGGGCCTTCTGTCAAGAAAAGACTCACTGCCCCAAGAGCTGCTCTGGCAACTGCCCCAGCACCTGCCAAAAGAACTGCCCAAAGACCTACCAAAATACCTGCCCAAAGAAATGCCCCAAGATCTGCCCTGGCAACTGCCCCAGCACCTGCCAAAAGATCTGCCCAAAGACCTACCAAAGAAATGCCCCAAGTGCTGCCCCAAGAGCTGCAATGGCAACTGCCCCAGCACCTGCCAAAAGATCTGCCCAAAGACCTGCCAAAAGACCTGCCCAAAGAAATGCCCCAGCACCTGCCACTCCGGATCCTAATGAATGGGTATCAATTTATGCCCACAAATCTCAGAATTCACAGGCAACCCAGGGATTCAAATTGGTGTGGAAGGATTTACCCATGATCATTTTTTTGATTTGTTTTTGGGGGAAGACATTTTAGGTGAAATTGTGTCCCAAACCAGTTTGTATGCAGCCCAGTATACTGCCGCCAACCCTAAGTGTGAAAAACGCTGTTTTTTTTTTTTTACTTACGTCATGGTTTACGAGGGATTGGTGGTAAAATGGCTGTGTATAAAATTGGAAAACACACCTAAAACGAGAGCCTGGGGTGTCTACTTTCCAAAAATATACACTTTTGGAGGGAAATCTTAAAAAAGAGCACTGTTACACAGCCCCAAATGAGACATGACACCAGTAATGCAAGCTGTGAAGATTCAAAGTGTGAACCTGGAAACGCGCATTTTCCAATTTGGCCCCCGTAGCTCCCCCAAACCATGAGAAAGCTATGCATATGGGGTATTGCCGTACTCAGAAGAAGGAGCTGAACACTAATCAATTCAGTTTATAAAATCTTCACCTATTCTGTGCTTGAAATTCACATCAACATTGAAGGCAAAGTGTGAAAAATGCTGAACTTTTTTTACTTACGTCAAATTTTCACAGGATTGGTGGTAAAATGGCTGTGTAGAAAATTCGAAAACACACCTAAAACGAGAGCCTGGGGTGTGTACTTTCCAAAAATATACACTTTTGGGGGGAAATCTTAAAAAAGAGCACTGTTACACAGCCCCAAATGAGACATGGCACCAGTAACGCAAGCTGTGAAGATTCAGAGTGTGAACCTGGAAACGCGCATGTTCCAATTTGGCCCCAGTAGCTCCCCCAAACCATGAGAAAGCTATGCATATGGGGTATTGCCGTACTCAGAAGAAGGAGCTGAACACTAATCAATTCAGTTTATAAAATATTCACCTATTCTGTGCTTGAAATTCACATCAACATTGAAGGCAAAGTGTGAAAAATGCTGAATTTTTTTTACTTACGGCACATTTTCACAGGATTGGTGGTAAAATGGCTGTGTAGAAAATTGGAAAACACACCTAAAATGAAAGCTGGGGGTGTCTACATTCCAAAAATATACACTTTTGGGGGGAAATTCTAAAGTGCAGCACTGGAACATAGCCCAAAATGAGTAATGGCACCAGTTAACCAAGATGTGAAAATTCAATATTTGTTCAAAATTGGGCCCCGTAGCTCCCCCAAACCTTGAGAAACCTATGCATATGGGGTATTGCCATACTCAGAAGAAGGAGCTGAACACTAAACAATGCATTTTTAAAAATCTTCACCTATCATGTGCGTGAAATTCACATCAACATTGAAGTGCAAGTGTGAAAAACGCTGTTTTTTTAACTTACATCAAGATTTACGAGCGATTGGTGGTAAAATGGCTGCGTAAAAAAATTGAAAACATACATAAAATGAAAGCCTGGGGTGTCTACTTTCCAAAAATATATACTTTTGGGGGGAAATCTTAGAGTGGAGCACTGTTACACAGCCCCAAATGAGACATGGCACCAGTGATACAAGCTGTGAAAATTCAAAGTGTGAAACTGGAAACGCGCATGTTCCAATTTGGGCCCCATAGCTCCCGCAAACCTTGAATAACCTATGCATATGGGGTATTGCCGTACTCAGAAGAAGGAGCTGAACACTAAACAATGCATTTTTAAAAATCTTCACCTATCCTGTGCTTGAAATTCACAT
Organism: Rhinophrynus dorsalis; assembly: GCA_037306005.1. Lineage (NCBI taxonomy): Eukaryota > Metazoa > Chordata > Amphibia > Anura > Rhinophrynidae > Rhinophrynus > Rhinophrynus dorsalis. The sequence continues at coordinate 109,179,421 of CM074720.1, forward strand.
CAACATTGAAGTGCAAGTGTGAAAAACGCTGTTTTTTTAACTTACGTCAAGATTTACGAGCGATTGGTGGTAAAATGGCTGCGTAAAAAAATTGAAAACATACACCAGTGATGCAAGCTGTGAAAATTCAAAGTGTGAAACTGGAAACGCGCATGTTCCAATTTGGGCCCCGTAGCTCTCCCAAACCTTGAGAAACCTATGCATATGGGGTATTGCCGTACTCAGAAGAAGGAGCTGAACACTAAACAATGCATTTTTAAAAATCTTCACCTATCATGTGCTTGATATCAACAGTAGTATTGAAATGTAAGTGTGAAAACTGCAAAAAAACAAAATATTACCACAATTTTGAAATTTTTTTCTGGAAAAATAGCTGCATGAAAAACTCCAAAATTCTCCTGATTATTTACCTTATGTTGTGTAGTTTTCAGAAACATATACCTTTGTGGGACATTTTTGGTTCTGGCACCGTCAGCTAAGCTATGATGCTCACATGCCAATTGTTGAAAAATCACAAGATGGAAATAACAGCAGCCATCTTGTAATATTTACCTTGTAAATTTGAGTAAAGGACTAAAATACTAGGCATATGGGGCACTCTTATATTCAGGAGAAGCAAATGAATATATTTAGGGGTATTTTTTTTCATTAACTAATAGTATGCAAATCCTGACAGAAAAATGTAAGCAAAATGTTTTTTTTTTCAATTTTTTTCCTCTTTTTTTCTATTTTAATCAATTAAACAATGAGGTATTCATATAATTGTGGTATTAAAAGAAAGCCCTACTTGTGCTTAAAAAAACAGTATATAATTTATGTGGGTGCACAAAAGGAATTAAAGAGAAAATATGATTGAACAAAGACATAGTCACAAAAGTCAAAATTGCTCCGGTCCTTAAGTCAAATCTAACTCAGATTTTCCTGGTCCTTAAGGGGTTAAATCTATCTCCCCCTCTCAGTCTTTCAGGGATCTGTTCAATTCTTATCAATTGTAAACAACTTATTTCCCCACCCTGACATTCTAAGAGGTGCCTAGTATGTTTTACTGACTTATTAATCACATTCCTCCTATGTTCTCTGAAGTGTTCCTTTAAAGACCGGACCGTACACCCGACATACTGCTGGCCACATTTACATTGTAGAAGATATACTACATAATTTGAACAAGTAATATTAGTTTTAATCTTATATAATTCCTTGCTCCTATTAGATTTAAATTCATCCGTAACTCTTTTTGCAGGATTTGCAGGTCAAGCACCTATTATGTTTAAAGCAACCCTTTTTGATCATATATTTCTCTCCCTTAGAATTCCCATTCATCCCTTTATTTCTAAGGAGGCTAGGGGCCAGCATGTTCTTCAAATTCCGTGCTTTCCTAAACACTACTTTAGGTCTCTTGGGCAGATCTGCACCTGAAATAGGATCACATTTTAAATCCCCCCAGTGTTTATCAATCACTTTTTCAATTTTAGTAGCTGCCATATTACATTTGGTGACAAATGGAACATGATCCTTCCTCCTCTTTTTTACACTATTTACACTATACCTAGCTTTTCCTATTTCACCAGATTTATCTTTTATATTTTCTCTAGGAGTACCTTCCTTTCTTGTCCCCTTGCTTTTTTATCAATGCTTTATCTACAATATCCTTTTTATATACTTTGTGTAGAAATCTATTTTCCAGATCCTGTGCTTGGTCCTTAAAATCCATATCCCTACTACAGTTCCACTTCAACCTTAAAGGGATAGTAATACTTTGTTTTAACTTTATGTTATTTTGTAGGCATTAAAAAAACATGAAGAACGATATAAGTCTTATCTCTCAAACCTTTATGGTTTAAGAGATATTCACAAGCAAAGTTTCCCCTCCTGACCCTTTTACCTAGTGTAAGCCATCTCTTCTCAGATGTGAATCTGGTTGTAAGACCAGACAGATAACAGCAGGGGACAATCTTCTTTATATGAAAACAATGAAAGCCCTGCCCCCCTTAACAAGCTTTTCAGGTTTTTACCTTATCTTAATTGAAGATTGTCCTCTCTGCAGTCTACCTGGGCACCTCCCTTCTGCTTTGGCTGAACAGTGTGACATCAGTAAAAGGGGTGGGAGGGGGACACTTTGTCATTGAATTACTCCTGAACTACAACTCTGACAGAACTGAAATAACACTCTCCAAAGTCCAAATACTATGATGATTAATTAGAGCTGTTGTTATTATGAAACATTACTATCCCTTTAAGAACTGACCGTATGGGATATTTTCAGTCCATGTCTTTTAGTGACCACTACCAGGATCCAGATACGAATTAGTATCTACTGATTTATAAAAGGTTTTACTTTGGATTACATATTTTTCATCAATAAAAAATAATAAGTCTAGAAACTCAATCTGCTTCTTACTAAATTTGTATGTAAAATGAATTCCAGTTTCTTTATTATTAATAAAATCTAAAAATGTTATTAATTTTTCTTCACTCCCACCCCAAATATTTAAAATATCATCAATAAAGCAGCCATAGAAAATGAGATCCATGCCCCACTCCGCTGAATCCCAAATATTGGACTCCTCTCAAAATCCCATAAATAAATTAACGTAACTGGGCGCGAATCTCGTCCCCATGGTCGTCCCACAGAACTGTAGATAAAATTCACCTTCAAATAAAAAATAATTATTATCTAAAATGAATTTAATACACTGTAATAGGAATCTTCTCTATTTACAAGGAATCCCCTGATCCTTATTTAAAAAATGTGGTACGGATAATAACCCTAAATGGTGCTGTATGTTGCTATAGAGTGCCGTGACATCACATGTCACCCACATGTATGAATTCTTCCACTCCACTTTTCCTATCTTATTTAAAACAGTGATGGAATCTTTAATATATGATTGTAATTTAGACACCAATGGCTGTAAAAAATAGTCCACATATTGTGACAGGTTCGATGTTATTGAATCTATACCTGCCACAATAGGTCATCCTGGGGAATCCTTTACTGTTTTATGCATCTTGGGAAAATGGTATATTATTGGTATTATGGGGTACTGATAATATAAAAAACTTCTGTCCATTTTATTAATTATACCATCCTCAAATGCCTCATTAAGCAGAGATAATAATGCCTTATTATAATCTACTGTCGGATCTTTCTCAAGTTTCCTATAAAAAGAATTGTCTTTGACTATCTTATATGCCTCTTTTTTATAGTCAATGCTATTTTGTACAACAATCCCCCCCCCCCCCCTTATCCGCTGCTCTAAATACAGTACTATCATCAGGGCTTATAATTTTAAGTCCTTTGCTACTAGCCAGACCTGAAAAGTTACTCGCCACTGCAAGTCAAAACATACCCACTAGGGCTAAATTTCTACTCGCCAGGGCTAAATTTTCACTCACCATTGGCTAGTGGCGAGTGGAAATTTTGAGCCCTGCTATCATCATTAATTCATTCATTCAAACATCTTCTGTCATGTCTAGATAAATTATCCAGACAATTTATTCTCTGATCACAGATTTTGTTTAAATCATCTAACACTAATGAATAAAATGTATGCAGATAGCTTCTTCTAGACTCTACAGGATAAAAGGTAGAACGACTTTTAAAATATGTATGCCTAATACTCTCTTTATCATCAGATTCCTCCATTTCTTAAGTCATTTTTAATCATACACTTTTCTTTCTTAATAAAATGTCTCTTTAAAGTTAGGTTCCTCACACACTTATTTTAGTCTATAAATAACTAAAATCTATTGGGTTTTAAGATCAGTGCAAAGCTTAAACCTTTTTTCAATAAATTCACATCCCATATTCCCATATACTCAATTACCTATCCGACAGATTAAAAATTCCAAAATCTGTTAGCTCCCCACTACTTCGCTGTATAACCTCTTGTTTTGCAGCATTTCTTCTCTTGCCCCTTCTTCATCTTCGAGACCTCTTTCCCCTCTTTTCCTCTGCTCGTTCACCACCACTCCCCCTGAGTCTTTTAACTGACTCCGAATACACATATGAATGGGTGAGCAATGGTCCGACCGTAAAAAGGAGAAGAGGAAAAGGAAACTGGGACAGGACTTTCACAAGAGGCTGCCTCCAGTATATTTTCTCTTTTTTCTAACTTTTCTTTCTATTTTTAATTTTCCCTTGCTTACCACTCTTCTTTAGCTGAGAATTCTCTGTTCCGGATACCTCTTGTAATCCTACTTTATTATCTTTCTCTAGCATCGGAATCACAGTAATTTTAGGACTTAGTGGATATGTTATCCACTTTAAGCTGGTCTTTCATTATCGCTTCTTCCAGACATGCAATATCAGAATGAGTGATACATAAACTAATCTGTAAACTGGAATTCTCTTCGTCTTCTTCACATATCATAATTGTTAATCTGACTGATATCAATCTTAGTTTCCTCTTCAGGTAACTTTTTCCTTTTTAAACCAATCATTTCCAACCATACTTAATACTTTCCAAGGTGTACTTCATCCCATTCTAGTTTTGTCTTTTTTCTCTCAACAATTCCTTTCTCATATTCAATTATCCTTCCATTAATAAACAAAGCTAAATCTCTTATCCATTCAATATTCTTATAATTTTCAATATCCTTTTGCATATTCAATATCAGATTAAATTATCCTGCAGACCGGATACAACCATAGGGGCTGTATTTTCTCACTTCTTGTGTGTGTGTATATATATATATATATATATATATATATATATATATATATATATACACACACACACACTACCGGTCAAAAGTTTTAGAACACCCCCATTTTTCCAGTTTTTATTGAAACTTACGTTTAATGTCTCAGTGTACTCTGAAAATAAAGCATAGAACAAATAAAGAACCGGACATTAAAAATAAATCATGGAATAGTTTTCCTTAACAAAATGTAATAAAATTTTTTGACTCATCAAAGTAGCCACCTTTTGCAGACATAACAGCCGAACACACTTGTGGCATTCTTTGCACAATGGAAATCAAATATTGTTCTGAAAGTTCTTTCCAACACTGTTGCAGAAGTTCTCACAAATATGTTGTAATTGTAGGTTGCTTTGCTTTCACCCTTCACCCTTTAATAACAACTGGAAAAATGGGGGTGTTCTAAAACTTTTGACCGGTAGGGTATATCTCATATTTTTTTTCCATTTTCCATTATTGTATTTATTGGCTGATCTAACTCTTCTTAAATGTGGATTGCATCTTTTTAGGGAATTTTTGATCTCCACTCCTGGCTCTGACCCCCGGCTACCTGACTATGGCTGATCTCCACTCCTGGCTCTAACCCCTGGCTACCTGATTATGGCTGATCTTCACTCCTGGCTTTGACCCCTGGCTACCTGACTATGGCTGATCTCCACTCCTGGCTTTGACCCCTGGCTACCTGACTAAGGCTGATCTCCACTCCTAGCTCTGACCCATGGCTTTACCTGACTACGGCTTGTCTCCAGTTCTTGGCTCTTCACCACCAGTTAGGCCTATTGCTCGAGCCTACCCTTCTCTGATCAGTATCCAGCTCGTCTCATTGGCCTGGTTCTAAACAGTTCCTAGGTACTCCCATCCTGGTTTCACCCCAGCTCAACCGAGTCGGCACCACACGGGTCCTTATCCTCCATGTGTGTGACAGACCCCTACAGTTACCAGTTGTAGAGCTGTGGCCATTCCCATCACTGGCCTCTACAAAGGTCCTGTAGAGAATAACAAACAGCTTACAGGACTTGACACTGAAAGAAAAAATTGTTCAATAAAAACAAAATTTTAATTATTTTAGTGTCCTAAATGAAAAGCCAAGGTATTAGGATGCGGAGGAAAGATTCTGCCCACCTCAACACAACAAAAATATATCTCTACCTAGCCAATACAAAATGCAATACATCAAGTCTGATTTTCTTAGAAGGTTTGGAACAGTTCTGGGACAAAGTAATGCCACCAAAGAGGACAAATTGATAATCCTATTAATTTCAGTAGAACTTTCAATCCCTTGATTGCTAAGTAAATCTCTCAGTACCAGATTTCCCAGAAGACAATTGTCTAGAACTCTAAATTTTGAGGGGCACCTCAGCTTTGCAGGCCACACCCCCACTGTGAATTGTAGGTGTGTCCAGAAGAATCTTTATATCCCTGCACCAACTGTATACCCCTTTACAGGCACTTATTTACCCCCTGGATGCTATAGAGATCTGCACTGGGGGTTAAATACTTTTTTAGTGTTCTTACTTGTTATAGGCCAAGGGTATTTTCTGAGCCAGGAAACAGAAGATGAGTCTCTGGGTTGGGTCATGTGAAGAGTGGGGATGTGGTCATGGGCAGAGCTATAGAGTTCCTGGCTTTTAAATCTGGCCCTGCAGGTACAGACCTACTCCACCAGAAACCTAGTATTTAAGTCTAAGAACCAAAGTCTCCAGGGTCCATCTGGAGAGCTCCCATATATACCTACAAGTAGCATCACCTGTTTGACATTGTCTAGATGAAAGCCATAGGCCCCCACACCTGGAGCTCCATAGGTGACTATACACTGCAGGGTGGACTGTGTTCAAGAACAGGCCCAGGGATATTTTTGAAAATCAGCCCAGGGTGACCACATTTATTTTATCTGTCCCCTTCCTCGGCTTGTAATTTTGTTTTTTCTTTACACTAGACCTTCCTTTCTCTGTTTCTACCCTAATAACCCATCACTTTCTTACTAACCTTCTTCTCTTCTCTAATCCCTCCCACTTTAAGCCTTTTTACTTCAAACGGCATTTTTTTGTGAAAACATAGATATTTTTTATATATTTTAGCTCCATTTAAATATTAATGCTCCACATTCCAACTTGATTAAAAGTAAACCATGTCACACTAATGAAGGCTAAAAAGATTTAATATGCAATTGTTTAGGAAGAATAAGTGATGTTTCAAAATAATGGCAATATTTTTTATAGGCAAAAAAAGTTGTTACCATAAACCAGTAGGGGGTCTTTTATGTAGGGGATTAGGATTGTGCAAGACAATCCCAAATCAATTTGTATTGCCCTAGGTTTTTTGACTGTTCTGTCAAAAAAGGTATCTGGTCTGGTAAGCCAAGTAATAGGCAATCCTCTACTTATATCACCTCAACTTTTGTAACTCCACCAATTACAATAATGTTATTTCTTACTGTTCTGGAGTCACACTTTTGATGGTACAATCTGTCTCAGATTCCACTAATAAGCCATTTGTACATGTTATCTGCTTGAACACAGATGAGCCAATCAAAATGACTGAGCCCCTGACTAACTCACCAGATATCAAGTTGGGAAATCTTGTCTGTTAGTTATCCCACTGGACTTGTTTGAGAACCAGTACTGTATATCACACATATAGCAGCTATCTAAAAACAGTTTATTAAATATGATGCTTATAGTGGTTTAAACAAACAGTTGGGCATCAAACTTTATATTAGAACAGTAGATAACACCTTAAAACAACATTCATCTTACATCATTTTGACTTTCAGGACCTTTCTCTGCAATCTGTTATAACTGTGAGGACTGCCAATAATAACCTTCCTATGCTAATTGTTCGGTTTGGGAAGTAGAACCCTAAATTTAGCTATACTGTTTGATGTCTAGGATGAATGTAGGCTGAAACTATGAATGTTTGATTTCATACCACTACCTGTTTTGCAATTTCTAAATGTATTACTCTCTTTAAATAAGTAGTAGAGTTCTGAGAAGGGATGGGCAAAATGTTTTGCAAAACCCCCCAAAAAACAGCCGTGTGAGAAAATTTCCTCAAAAAGTGCCAATTTCCTGTTTTTCTCACCTTTTTCATTGTTTTGAATTCAAAGATAATAATGTATTTCCTCAAACGGAAGATTTTCCCTTCTATTCCTGCCATGCTAGTATTAATGGGTTGCCAGTATCCATCATCATGCATCCTGTGCTTGGGAGAGTAAGTAAATGCAGCAGAATTGTGCATGCTAGCAGGTGTAGGCAGACTAGCAAAGTGAGAGAGCTTGATTTACTGGATAAGGCTATTGGTAGAAGCCACTATCAATTTTTCTCTGGGTGTGTAAATATATAATAAATAATAATTTTTATTAGGACAAAGGCAGCAATACAGATATAGAGTACATACGAACAGACACAATAGTGTACAGGATCTCTACAGGTTTGGAAAAATGGACTGTAAGGCTCAAACATAATTCTCTAGAGTCTTTGGTACTCAAACCTATGCGTGTTCGAGGAAATTACTGCAATTGTCACATTTTGTAGTGAGTCAAAAAAGGGGGGGGGTAGTGTGGATGAAAGGGGGAGGCAAAAAGAGCAGAGAGAGAGAAAGAAAAAGGGGGGAAGAAGGGAAAGAAGAGGAGGATACTTGGAAAACAGAGCAGCAAGGATGAGAGACAGAGAGATAAGGAGGTAGTTCCGGTCGAGTGTGTCCATGTAATATGGTTGAGTATGTACTAGAGCAATAGGGCAGTCATGGTGATTGAGTTCCAATAGTTTAACATATCGGAGAAGTAAGTTGTATCTGAACCTTTTTTTATACAAACAAAGTTTGTCCAGTAGTAAAACGTCACTGACATTCAAATGCCATCTGGACATGGTTGGGGGAGAGGTATCTCTCCAACAGGCGGGTATTCACGATTTAGACTTCTAATGCCCTTTAACCATTCCCCTCTCTCTCCTTATCCCTTTCCCTCTCTCACTTCCCCTCATTAACACTCTCCCTAATAACTCTTTAATTCTCCTTTAATGCTTTTGTACCTTTTCACCACCACCCCTTTAATCCTTGTCTGCCTCTTTTCCCCTTTTAACCCCTGACCAACTTATGTTGTCCTGTCTAATTCAACATTTTCTTTACCTTCACTTTCCCTCCTTTACCATTGTCACCTCTCTCCCCACTTAACCAATGTCCACCTATCTCCACTGTTTAACCACTGTGCACCTGTATATAAGTATATAAGTATGTTCAAGGCCCATATAAAGGGCTCGCCAAAGACCTGTTCATTAACAGAACAGTACACAGGACAAGGGGCCACCCGCTTAGACTTGAGGAAAGGAAATTTAATCTACAACAGCGGAAGGGTTTCTTTACAGTAAGGACAATAAAGGTATGGAATTCACTTCCTGAGGAGGTAGTGCTATCAAATACATTAGATGCCTTTAAAAGGGGCCTGGATACTTATATAAAAGAGCATAACATAGAGGGCTATGTACGTTAGTATTGGGATTAATATTTAGTTAGGGCTTGTTGATCCAGGGAGAAATCTCTTCTTTTGGATCAATGATGGTAAACAGGAATAGGAAAAGGGTTGAACTAGATGGACGCAAGTCTTTTTTCAACCTAAATTACTATGTTACTATGTTACCTCTCTTTTCTCTCTTTAACATTTGTCATCTCTCTTTCCCCTTCAACCTATGTCTGCCTCTCTCGCTCTCTCTTCCCAATTAACCCTTGCCTATCTTTCACTACTCAAACTTTCTCTCTCTTTCTCACTCACTCTCTTCCCCCTCAATCCTTCTCCCTGCTTTCTCATCCCCTAACCATTTTTCCTCTTTAACTGTTTTTCTGCAAATCCCTCCTCCCTCTCTTTGTCTCCCATCCATATGATCCCCACCTTTCCCAAGACTTTTTATTGCTTTTTTTATTCAACCTTTGAGAGCCAGAAAGGCATGCAATGCATTGCATTGCAATGTGTTGGACGACTCTTTGCTGTTCAAATGGTTAAATAATAAAACAAACATTTGTGAGCCTTCCTCCACTCTTGCCTACCTTTCTAGGCAAGGAGGGGGCCCTTCCCTGGTGCTCTAGTGCAAAATGTGGCAGTATAGATCTGGGCCTTTTCTGGCACAGATTTGCATATTGTGATCCCTTGCTTTGCACTGCCAACTGATGCTGAGCACCAGCATCTGATGTCATACGCCTGCTTTCAGCTTTAAAAGATGGTGCAGAGCATTCTATACAGATCTGTTCCACAAGAGGCACAGATCCTTGCTTCCACACAACAAAGGACTGGGACAAAGAATACGGGAGAACCACTGCTCCCCATATAGCCTGATGTCCTAATACACAGGGGATGGTGGGCCTGTGGGATGATCTTCCCCTGATACACTGACTTAGGAGCTTAGTACATACAGGCAATTCATACGTCAGGGAGAATCAACCTTGGGATCCCCTGCTATGCATTGTCTAACTTGGAGTCTATGCCCCAATAGCTGGGGAACCCACAGCTAAATACCCCCTGACTTGGATACTAAGTACATATGCAATTCCTAAGTCAGGGAGATGTTATAAATTATAGGCCTCAACAGCTGAAGAGCCCCCGTCTGACTACCCCCTGGCTTAGTGCTTGGTCATATATACTAGGGGCCGGAAATACCAATTTTGGGCCAAACAACAGCACCCACAGTGATGGAATATGAGTTCTCATTACTATAGATGTGTATTTAAAGTGTTAGTAATGTCTAAAAATAATTTTTAATAAATTTGTAGAGGGTAAAATAATCGGATTGCCACAAGCCCAATCTCTCAAACCACTATGGTTTGAGAGATATTGGCAATCAAAGCTCCCCCTCCCTCCCCATCTCTTAATGTCAGCTGTAAAGCTGAAAGAAGAAGATCCATGTTGGACGACATGATGAGGCTCTTCAGCAGAGCCGAAATCCTGTTATTGCAAACAAATGACTTCAATGGAAAGGTCTACAAAGTGTGCTTGCAAACCAGGCACACTTTGGAGAGCTTTACAGTGAAGTAATTTGTTTGCAATAACGGGACTTCAGCTCTGCTTCAGAGCCGCCGGCTGATCCCCAGACTGGGATCTCCTGCTGTCAGCTAGACGTTGACGTCAGGAGAAGGGGAGGGAAGGGAGAACTTTGATTCCAAATATCTCTCAAACCATAAAGGTTTGAGAGATGGTGTTTGTGGCAGTCTGATTATTTTTTTACCCTCTACAATTTTATTACAAATTATTTTTAGACATTACTAACACTTTAAAGACTACAGTGCATTGCTTCCCCGTGCACTTTCTTTTCTTTCCGGGGTAAGAAGCCACATTTACAGCAATTAATCATTTGGTTTACTATCCATTTACTAATCATTTACTACTGGTTTAGTATTGTGCATTTGATGTTTCCATTTGGTCAGCTTTTTGGTGAATATGGAACATGTTTATTTGCAATAGCTAAGGTTAGTATTCATGTATTTTATTTATTAGAAGGATTTCATATTTGATCTTTTAACCTTTTTAAGATATAATTTCTAAGTATGGAAAAGTGTAGAAAGTTATACAGAGAACATTTATACTAGAGGGTCTGGGTTCTGTATCATTAGCACCTGTTTGGTATAATAATTTAATCATTCACCTGACTAAATGCCTACATAATCCCTGACTCTGTGCAAGTGTACCAAGAAGAATTCATGTTGTTTTGAAAGCAAAGAATGGTCACACCAAATATTGATTTGATTTAGATTTTCCTTCTGTTCACTCACTATCATTTTGTTAATTGATAAAAATAAATTATTAGGTCTATTTTTGAAAGTATTCTTACTTTACAGCTTTTTTTCACACCCTCTTAAGACTTTTGCACATTACTGTGTGTCAGGTAAAAAAATCATCAAATAACCTACAAATATATCTGTATCATATCATCCTGGGTCCACAGTAATTCACAAATAGCGCAGAAGAACACACAGTGAAATATCTCCTGCCGGGTACTGGCGTCCATCTAGTTGCCGTGTATCCCAAACTAAACACATCACTTCTACAGACTATAAACCACTCAGACATGGGTACACAACACACAATTGAACACACACCTAGACCTGTATGTATATTATATACAATAACTATAGATGGCCAATGTAAACTCTTGATAGATACCATACACCGAAAAAATTTATATTACACATAGAGATGACTTTTGGCAGAGTCACATAAGACTGAGTAACTGAATCACAGAATATTTATGTTTATAGAAATAGTGTGTCCCCAGGTAATCACCTAGGTCATAACTAAAAGAATATCCCAACGCACTCTAAATCTCTCACAACCCATGATATAATCACTAAACTGTAATGTGAAGTAAAACCAGGTGCTAAAGAGGATATAAATATAAGACAGTTAGAGAACACACAGATAACCCTGCTGTACTAGCACTCAGGCAAAATAATTTCCTATACATGTTTATAATCGGGTTAGGATCACTAAATGTAAAACTTAACTTTTATTTGGCAATCAAGCTTATTATTAAAAAGGATACTTAGTATCCTAAAGCTAAGGACTATTATATAAAATGCACACATGACACAATATTAAATCAGTAGAATTCCGTTTGTGTGTTCTGATAGCTCTATCTCTAACCCAAACAAAATAGATGATATCGGGGCACTTAAACCTGCTTGCCTTTTTTTTTAAACCTGTTGTAACTTTTTGGCTTAGGGATGATATAATGTAGTAATTAAATAATTACTAAATGTTCATTAATGAGCCTACTGTTTCTATCTCTGCTAAATAGCTAATACTCATAAGCATACGGGTGCTATCACTAATACCAAGGTATAATAAAGACTGAAACTAGCTCAATCAGAGGTTCATAATGTAACAATTTTGGATTGAAACTAGCTCAATCAGAGGCTCATAATATAATACTTTTGGATTGAAACTAGCTCAATCAGAGGCTCATAATGTAACAATTTTAGCCTAAAAAAATTTACATTACATTACATCATCCTTAGGCCAAAAGTTACAACAGGTTTAAAAAAAAAAAAAGGCAAGCCGGTTTAAATGCCCCAGTATCATCTATTTTGTTTGGCTTAGAAATAGAGTTGACAACTAAGTCTAATTTTCTGTCCGCCTTTGATGTACTCTTAGTATTTTGTCTCAAGCCTTTGATGAAGCAGCCAATAAGAGAGGCGAAACACGTAGGGTGATTAAAGGGTTAACTAGTCGCCACTTCGTTTAAGTGTGCACTTGCTACAACATACTAAGAGTACATCAAAGGTGGACAGAATATTAGACTTAATTGTCAATGCCAAATACTCTGATTCTACTACTGCTTTACTATTACTGAGATAGGGACTGTGCCAGTGAGGCAAGAACCGATCAGGGAAGTATTTAGTGCACGCGTTTCTTGTACACTGGCTCTAGGCATTCTTTCTGTTTTGCTTCTCTATACCAAGTGTTAGGGACTGTACCGGTGAGGGTTGATCCGATCTGGGAGGTATATAGTGTTTGTGTCACTTACACATGAGTATTAGGGTGTCTCTATCCTGTCTTACTCAGCAGACAAGAATAGCTACTATTAACAGCAAAACTGAATCAAAGGCGACGACCCCTTAAACTATCTCATGATACAACTGAGAGAGCAGGGCTTAGCTCTCTATCATTTATTATATCTTTTAAATGTAATATATTTATGTTTTAATTTTATTAATATGTAAATAAAGGTTAAGTTTTAACCTAATACCACTGTAGAGCTCCAATCAGCACTGAACGGGTTAACTTTATGTACCCCTTGTGGTGGGTGGTAGAAACTGGTTCATCGCTAGCTGGGAATACAGTAAGTCTCTGTCTTTTATCATTTTATATTTACCTGCGGTGCTACTTATTCATCAACTAGGATACCAGTTATTTATATTTTGTGGATCATTCCCATATAAAGATTCAGGGGGCAGTTATTCCCTACTCCTGGTACAAGTTCACCTTACCCCTGATATTATATATTTAGTTTGGTCTCACAGTTCCTTAGAATATAGTCAATACAACAAATAAAGAGATTTCAAATATATTAAACAGGCATATATTTATAATGTATACACTATAAATTGTACAGAAATATAAAATATATGATTAGTAAACATCATTAATAAATCCATAATAAGTAATAGAGTATAATTAGATAATATTCTCATAATAATAATAATAATAATAATAATATTACGTACCATTTTCTCTTGGTGCAGCATACTGCACTAGGTTACAAATATCTTATGGCCATCTGTGCTTATATAGAAAACCCCCTGTATAATTTAACACATTTGCACACTATAGGCTTAAACAGAGTTAAAATTGCTTTTAGAACTGTGCAAGCAGTAGCAAAAAAAGTCGTTCTTACTACAGTGCAGATTAGGCAGGAGATGTTCCATTAATAAAAAAAATACAATAAGATTCATAGACACAACAAGCCCTTGCTAAGTCTAAATAAAATTTCTATGGAATACATTCTACAAATTACGTCACACACATAAATTGCTATAAGAAAAGCAGTATTTTAAACATATTGTATTTAACTATGTACTCAGTACTTAGTTTTATTGATCACGTATTACCAGAACAACTATTATCAGTGATTACCTGTTACACCCCTTCCATAAATTGCACGATGAAACTCAATAACACAATTAAGTGGTCCATTCACATGAATAATAATAGGAAGCTGCATACATTCATGATCAGTGGCGTCCAAAAGTCAGGAGTAGTGGATGTAGGGGAAAATCATATAAACAATGACAGAATGCTTGTTTGCATTCCTTACACTTAAATGAAAAGTGAAAAATAGTAAGTAGACTAGTTTAGAAACTTTCTTTCTTAGTGAATACTTGCTGATAAACATCTTCCTAATGGATGCTGGGATAATGCTAAGGGCATATCATGTTGTATTAAGAGAACATTAATTTATTCCTCTTCTTTCCCTATGGAAGAAAAGACTAAAGTTGCTGGATAATTACAAACAAAAGAATACCGGTTATAGCCATCATTATAGATTTAAGGTATCCTAAATTACTAAATATGCTACCTATCCCACCAAAAATTCCTCCTTCTATACACCTAACCCTTGACCTATGGATGTAATCAATATCCCGATAGTTGGAGAGACAGTTTCCAGGGACTTATAAGAAGGGTCTGTATCCAGAGAGGGAAATCACCTTCATGCCGATCAACTCTAAGCCAAACTGCACGTACCCTTTGCATTACTATATTCACTGCCTCATGGGTGGACCCAAGAGCAATCTTCATATTTTTTAATTTAATTAAATACGCTGTCATGAAAGGTAGCTGTAAAGCACTATGTGGGATATGAATTTGTAAACTTTGCTTGGAAACAGTTTGGCTCAGCAAAGGTGGAGTGAAAATTACACCAAAACATTCAGTAGATTTGGTTACAGTAACAACATAAGGTTGCATATGAGGCATATTGCAATCTATCTCACTGCTCACAATAATATATGCACAGTTGTCCACAGGTTCTAACAGAATATAAGGTATTTGCACAGGGGTTGTTGTAATAAGACACTTAGAACCTTGACCAGTGAGGCCGCATGGTAAATAGGAAGTTATTTTATCACACACCAGATATCCTATATCATGACAATTCCAGACACTAAGATATGACCATTCTCCACCTTTTTGTGAGATATGCTGGTAGGGTTGTTGGCGTGAATTAGGGCTAAATATCCAGCTATTTAGACTATTGTCCTTCTGTGTTCTGTGTATTTTTTCAAAAAAGAAGTGATTTTAACTGGAGAACCTTGAGAGCGGTGGATTTCTTCGTTATTTTTATGATGATTACGTCTCATCTATTCACCTGGCACCTTGTCTCCATTGATGAGGGTGAGTGATACTTTTAACTCTGGCTAAGATTAGTGCTGCTTTTCTTCTATCTAGTAGGCAGCATAGCAGCAGTCTTAAAACAACTGAAAGATAATTGTGTGTGTGCTGTGAATTGTGAAGGCCTCAGGTTAGCCAAACACAAACCCTAAAAAGAAAATGATTTGTAGGACTTAGATTTATTAGGCACAAGCCATAAGGAAACATTAATTTGTAGGATTTACACTTTTTATGCACAAGCCTTGAGGAAACATTGATGTGTAGGACCTAGACTTGTTAGAGGCCCATTTCCTGAGGAAAACTGTTTTGTTGGAATTAGACTTGTTAGGCACCAGCTAGACTGAGGAAAGCATGATTTGTAGGAGTTAGACTTCTTAGGCATAAGCCCTGAGGAAACATAGATTTGGAGGACACAGACTTTTTAGGAACAAACCTTGAGGAAAAAGTGATTTGTAGGAGTTAGACTTCTTAGGCAAAAACCCCAAGGAAACATTCATTTGTAGGATTTACACTTTTTAGGCACAAAGCCTGAGGAAACATTGATTTGTAGGACCTAGACTTGTTAGAGGCCAAGCCCTGAGGAAAATTGTTTTATAGGACTTAGACTTGTTAGGCGCCAGCCCTGAGGAAACATTGATTTGTACGACTTAGACTTGCTATAGGTCCAAGCCCTAAGGAAACATGGATTTGTATGACTTAGACTTGTGAGAAGCCCTAGCACTGAGGAAACATTGATTTTTAGGACTTAGACTTGTTAGGTATAAGCCCTGATAAAATATTGATTTGTAGGACAGACTTAGGAACAAGTCCTGAGGAAACATTGATTTGTAGGACTTAGACTTCTTAGGCACAAGCCCTGAGGAGACAGTGATTTTTAAGACTTAGACTTCTTAGTCACAAGTCCTGAGGAAACAGTGATATCTAG
This sequence comes from Rhinophrynus dorsalis, assembly GCA_037306005.1. Classification (NCBI taxonomy): domain Eukaryota; kingdom Metazoa; phylum Chordata; class Amphibia; order Anura; family Rhinophrynidae; genus Rhinophrynus; species Rhinophrynus dorsalis. The sequence goes on from CM074720.1 coordinate 109,195,920, forward strand.
GACTTAGACTTTTTAGAGGCCCAAGCCATGATGAAACATTAATTTGTTTAATTTAGACTTGTTAGAGGCCCAAGCCCTGAGGAACAACTGATTTGTATGACTTAGAATTGTTAGGCCCAAGCCCTGAGGAAACTTTTCTTGGTAGGATTTTAACTTGTTAGCAATACAATCCCTGATGAGACAGGGCATTGTTGGACTAAGGCTTGTTAGAGGCACAAACCCTAAGGAAACTTTGATTTGCTGGACTTAGACATTTAAGAAGCCCAAGCCATGATGAAACATTAAGTTTCAGACTTGTTAGGGGCCTGCGAACTGAAGGAACATTGACTTGTAGGACTTAGACTTGTTTGAGGCCCAATCCCTGAGGAACAATCTATTGTAGGACTTAGTCTTGTTAGAGGCCCAAGCCCTGAGGAAACATTGATTTGTAGGACTTTAACTTGTTAGAGGTACAAGCACTGAGGAGACAATGATTTGTTGGATTAAGGCTTTTTAGAAGCACAAGCCCCGAGGAAACAGTGATTTGTTGGACTCTGGCTTGTTAGAGGCATAAGTCCTGAGGAAACAGTGATTTGTAGGACTTTGGCTTGTTAGAGACACAATCCCTAAAGAACAATTTATCTGTAGGACTTAGACATATTAGGCACAAGCCCTGAGGAAACATTGATTTGTAGGACTTAGACTTGTTAGGCTAAGCCCTGAATAAATGTTGATTTGTAGGACATTATCTTGTTAGAGGTACAAGCTCTAAGGAGACAGTGATTTGTTGGACTTAGGCTTGGTAGAAGAACAAGATCTTAGGAAACTTTGAGTTGCAGGATTTAGACATTTTAGAGGCCCAAGTCCTGATGTAATCTTCAGTTGTAGGAGTTAGACTTGTTAGAGGCCCGTAAGCTAAAGAAACATTGATTTGTAAGACTTAGACATGTTAGGCATAAGCCCTGAGGTAATGTTGATTTGCAGGACTTAGACTTTTAGAGGCCCAAGCCCTTATGAAACTTTGATCTGTAGGACTTTAACATGTTAAAGGTAGAAGCCCTGAGGATGCAGTGGTTTGTTGGACTTAGGCTTGTTAAAAACAAGCCCCCCAAATTGCTTTTTCTAGGTCTCTGGTTTGCAAAGAATATGCCCTGAGACAAAAATAAAAAAAATAAAATATGACCTTCTGTGATGACATTGCTGCATTTGCTACTGCTGTTTTTGCTGCTGCTTAGTTGTCTAAGTAGCAGGACAATTAGGCAGCTCAAAGGGAATGAGATCAACAACAGTTAATGATGGTTTCACTTGCCACTAGCTCCAGTGAAGCACCTGAGGCAGTAGCAGCACCAGAACTATACCCCACCACCACATCAGGTGTATCTCCTTTACCGCCTCCAAAATCATTGGTGTGTTGTTGTAATACAAATTTTTCCCTTGAGGTCAGAACGGAACTGTACCTTTTATCAGCAACTGCAATGTGCAGAGTGTGTGTAGGAAAGCTGTGAAATAGAGTAATAACTGGGAACAATGTACACATCTCCACTCACATCAAACAACTGGTACAAATGAAAGAAAACACCTTGACGCTTAGATCCACTATGTCAAATCAATCGTCCCCCCAGAAACCAAGTACAGCTGCTGTCATTATGCCTCTTGTCAGCTCCGCTGAGGTCAGATGACAACTAGCAGACTTAATAATGATGAATCCTCCCTGCCAGCAGCTTAGAGTATTCTGTGGGATGGACTCTCCACAGATGCTGCTTGATTCCATGCTTGCGATTATACTCAGTGCATCACACAATGTGCAATGGGTGGACACAAACTGCCACATCCTTGCATCTACAAAATCTCTATTAGCTGGTGTGTGTGTGTGTTGGGGTACCGATGACAGAGGTGGTTCACCCAATGTGCAATGGGTGGACCCAAACTGCCACTTCCTCGCATCTATAAAATCGCTATCAGCTGGCGTGTGTGTGTTGGGGTACCGATGACAGAGGTGGTTCACCAGAAAATGTTGATGTCTTCTCTCACATGGACCTACGTGCAAGAAGCTGATGATGAGGAAGGTGTTTCGCCCCCCCCATTGAACTTTTAGGATTAGGCTGGGTTTGCCTTTTCTTCTTCCTCTTAGATTTTTGCCCACATTCTTGGTGCTGTTGGGAGAGACAGTAGGTGCAGCAACAGCGTCTTTTGATTTTTTTTTTTTCGCGGGGGGGTTTGGCTTTACCATGTTTCTCCTAAATGTCAGGGTGTCTGTATTTCATGTGTATTATGAAAGTGGTTGTGCCAAGGTATGTCTCCCCCCCCTTTCCCCTTATCATTGACTTGTCACATTGAGTGCACAGTGCCATTGCTGATGACTGCCCCAAGAGAAAAATAGTCCCACACCCATTACCTCGGGGTGTGGGGGGGCAGAGGAGTCAGAGAGTGCTTAACTGGCTGGGACAGAGAATGCTGCTGCTTCTCTGTCAGAATCATCAATAAAACTAGAACCAGGATTATTGCAGGCATTGTCAAGTGGAACCTGTTCTATTCCCACATTATTACTACTGGAACCCATTCCCACTGTGTCCATGGTGGTCTGGAGCACTCTAGCCTGCTCATCATCATCCTGCTGCTGCTGAGTCAGCAGCAGCCGGAATTACAGTAGCAGCAAACTCAAAAATATCACTGCTGGTAGTGGTGGTGTTGCCCTTACCCATTTGCATATCTGTCTCCCATTCATTTTCATTTTCTGCTAAAAAGGTCCCTCATTCTACCCTTCACCCCAGCTGCTCCACCATCACCCTTATCACCACTACTCACAAGTGTGACTTAGGGCTCCCTGCTGTCACACTTCCTATCATCTCCTCTTCCTCCTAAGTATCAGAAAGTACACTGGCAGTGGTAGCAGCAGGCACAAGCAGCTAACCTGTCCCGCTCACACTACTACCTACTTCTTCCTTTGCCTTTGCTGAAGAAGACACTATTTTCCTCCAGAACCCAACGGTAGCTGTAAGGGGACTGGGTATCATTTGTTCTGTGGAATCAGGGCTCCCAGACCCTTTCATGCTAGTAGTGGTCACTTAATTCTCCTCTGACTCACTAGACGCATCACAGTCCTTCCAGCTCCTTTTCTTTTTCATATGGGTGCCTATACAGTTAGTCAACAGTCTGAGCCTCAGCTGCCCTTATTTTGCTCACTAAATAGCTAGAAAATCACATTTTCCCTCTCTATCTCTCTATCCACTTAGGTTTCTGTTTCACTTCCTGGAAACATCACGTTTTTGGAATGAAAATGTGAAGTATATGTAGTAAACAGATGGGGAGTTTGTAGCCATTGTATAACATTGCGGAAACATTTCTGGTGTAGGTGAAAAGGAGACATTTTTAAGGGGTTTGCTTAGGTCAGATTTTCTAGAGAAAAAGCAGATATCCATATGGTTTTTGTGGCATTTGGTGCGGGAACACAACTGGGCCTTTTGTCCCTTTCATTTCTTTTGAAGTGTAGCTTGAAAGTCAATGTAATAACAATGTATAAATGCTGCAGAACACATCTTTTCTCAGTAAGTAACCAATCTAGTTAACCAAAGTATGAACAGAGTTACCTAGTTTTCTATGAGCAGGTTCATGTACAGTCTCAATATCAGGTTTTTGTACCAGATAAGCGGCTATAGGTTTCCATTTTACAGTATGCTTTAGAGGTTTCCTCATCAACAACAGCACTGTGCACAATTTGTGACGTCAGTGAGAAGGGGAAAGGAGGGAACACACCTTCACACAACCGCCCTGAAAACACACATGAAAAACAGACACCATGACATTTTTGTCAAACATGTTAAAGCCATACACCTGCCACAGAAATAGAGCATCGCTGTTGCTGTACCCCCTGACACTCCAGAAAGGCAAAAAGAGGCAACGCAGAGATCAAACAGGAGGAAGGATAGAGAAACCCAGACAGAGGCTGGAAGTTGAATGACAAGCAAAACAACTAGCTCGACATCACCTTCTTCCTCTAGGGTAACTACATCTTCTGCCAATCCACCTCATTCATCATTACCTCCTCAGCCAAATGATAGCCACTCTATAGATTTTAGGATGTGGCAGTTCGTGTCCAACCATTGCACATTGTGTGGTGCACTGACCACACATGGCAGTGTGGTGGAAGAGAATCACAAGCAGGGCATCAAGTGACATCTGAGGAGATCCCATCCCGTAGAAAATGCTAAGCTGGTGGCAGGGAGGGGTCATCATTACTATTAGACTATCAGCAAGTTGTCATGTGTCCTTATCTGGCTGTGGGCAAGGGGTATAGTGACAGCAGCAGTACTTGGTTTCTGGTGTCATGGTGTTTGGATACAGTTGTGCCACATGTTATTTACCATACACACTGTGCACATTGCAGTTGCTGATGAGAAACACAGTTCCTGCTCTCAAGGGAAAAAATTCTATTCTAGTAACAACACACCCATGATTTTGGAGGAGGGGCAGGTGGAGAAGAATTATTGGTCAACTTCTTCTTTTCTTCACATGACGGGGGGGCTAGTTGTGGTGCTGCTACTGCCTCAGGTGCATCCTGGAGCTAGTAGTGGCAAGTGGAACCTATATCATCCATCACCCATGTTACTGATGTTGTTGATCCCATTCCCTTTGAGCTGCCTAATCATCCTGCTGCTTAAACAACTCAGCAGCAGCAGCAAGAACAGCAGTCACAAATTCTGCATCTACATAAGGGCATTTGACAATGGCAACTGGCCAACACAACATGACCTGCTGGCACTAGGATAGTAGGGCATTTTTTTTTCTCAGGGCTTGTGCTTTAAAAAAATAAATAAAAAAACACCATAGGCCTACAAAAAAATAAACAATTTTTGGGGGATTGTTTCTAACAAGTCTAAGTCCTACAAATCAATGTTTCCTTAGGGCTTGGTCCTCTAATAAGTCTAAGTCCTACAAATCAATGTTTGCTCAGGGCTTGGGCCTCTAACAACAAATCTTACAAATCATCAGGGGGTCCCTGTCTCTATCACATTGCATACAAATTTCTTATTTTATTTTATTTATTTTATTAACTGTCCCCCCAATACCAGTCAAGAAATGACCCCCAAAACAAATTCCCTGCTCAACTGATTCTTTCTCTAGACTCTACCCACCAACACAGGCACCCTCCTTAGACACCTTTTATATCATGTCTTATGTTTTTTTTGTAATTGTATCGAGGATTTATTTTTTATTAACTGCCCCCAATCCCAGTAAACAACCTCCCCCCAAAAAAACATTCCCTGTTCAACTGATTCTTTCTCAACACCCCACCAACACAAGCACCCTCATACCCCTTTTATACTATGCCTTTGGGAAAAAAAATAATATTTGCTATGTGTGCCACTGATTTCAATAGAATAACCTAGGTGAAAAAAAGCAGGAAAACAGCACTTTTAGAGAGAAATTATTCACCAAGAGAGAGGTGACATCATTTGCAGATTTCAGTTTCAGGTGAACATTTTCACCCATCCCTCCCAAGTAAACAGACAGTGGCCTACTAGGGTCATTTTGAGACAAATATTCTGCATTATTGACAGCAGCTAACAAATCTTATAATGTCTATTCTTCTCTCATGTGCCATGGAAAGGGAATTATAGGGATTTGCTGTTCTGATTTAATTTCAAAAGAAACAGCTATATGGAGAAGGACTAGAAGGATATTAAAGTTAGGTATAAATAACATGGCACGATAACAGAGGCCATTAATACTTCTTAATTGCTTAAGGCTGTAAGGCCTAGTAATTGATGTCACATTCTCCTTGTAATTATCTAATAAACGTGATTTTTCAGAGATATAAAATATCCAGAAAAACTGAATAAAATAAGTAAAAATTACATTAAAAGAAAAATAATAAAAGAAATAAAATAAAAAAAATATAAAATGAAAAAATAAATACATAATATAACTGAAGATAAAAAGAATGAAAAGAAAAACTAAATAAAAATAATATGAATGAAAAATGATAATAAAAATAAACATAAAAATAAAGTACACTTCCAATACTACACTGAAAAATAATACCAATATATTCGCTCAGGGACTGCTACTATCCACTAGCTGTAGTGTGAATATAGCTATAAATATGCAAATACAAAAGAGAAATACAATATATCCAACTTTAAATAGAGTAGCTATGACTTTATTAAGTGTATACATTTGCTCTTGTTCATCATCAGGGAAAAAGAATATATACGTCAATAGGCTGTAACCGCTTATGGACCAGCACGAGCAATGCATTGCGTAAGCCTCTGGCACACAAAGGGTTAAGGACCACAGAGCTTTTTTTTTCTTTTTTATTTCCGGATTGTGTTCAGTGCTCCCTGAATGATGTGCAGCTGTGAGAGGAGCCCTGAAATCCATGATGTGCCAGGACCGTCCTTATGATAAGTTCCCCCATGACAGTTCTGGCACATCATGGGTCCTTAGCCCTTTGAGTGCCAGAGGGGTACAGAACGCACTCAAAGGGTTAAGGGGTAACAAGGCAAGTGAATTTATAACATCTTGTAGAAACCTTGTCCAAGCGTATTTTTTTTTCTCTGCCATGTAACCTATATGATAATTTGCTAAATTGTGTGTAACACCGCGACATGCGCAGTACACACTACTGCACTTGCTGAAGTCATGCGAAGTGGAGACTGCCCATGCCACGGCTGATACAGAGCTGGCCGCAAGCGCCCAGCTCTGTATCAGCCGCGGCGCGGGCAGTCTCCACTGCGCGTGACTACCCTGCGACCGGGTGGCAGTGGCACTGTGGCCTGTGTAACGGGCTCTTCAACTAGTAGGGTATAGTCCATTAACTATGGTGGCTGATAGGGTGACTAGAATTCATTAGATAAATTAAGAGGTGCTTTAACCTTTTTCCTCTGGAGTACATGCAGAATGGAGAGTGAATACGTGTTTACTTTTTTAACTTCTCTACAATTTAAAGGGATAGTAATACTAAGTATTACTAATCCCTATATTAAAGTCTTATTAAAAATAAATGTATTGCCCCCAGTGTCATCTTTCCGACCTTTATGGTTTGAGAGATGATCGCTCCTAAAGTTGCCCTCTCCCTCCCCCTTCCCTGTAGTCAGCGTTCTAGCTGACTGCAGGGAAGCCAGTCGTGCGACTTTCAGGCGGTTCTCCAGCACAGCCGCGATTGCATTAATAAAAAAGAAAACCTTCACTGAAATGGTCTTCTACGTGTGCTTGGTTTGCAAGCACATCTAGAAGAACATTTTAGTGAAAGATTTTTCTTTTATTAACACGATCGTGGCTCTGCCTGATGATCTAAGACCGGATTTCCCTTCAGTCAGCTACAATGCTGACTTCGGGGAAGGGGGAGGTAGAGGGCAACTTTAGGAGCGATCATCTCTCAAACCATAAAGGTTTAAGAGATGACACTGGGGGCAATACATTTATTTTTAATAGGATTTTACTATAGGGATTAGTAATACTTAAGTATTACTATCCCTTTAATACCATTCTCCAACTTCCATTTGGCTCAAGGACAGGGAAAACAGCAGTATTCATTTGAATATATTTTTATTTTAACACACCTTTTTTAAAAAGATAATTAATAGCAATCTGAACATGGGGGGGACCAGTAACATGATTAAATATAGGTTGCTTTTTAGGCATAATAGTACATGTATGGTGGCATAGAGCTTTTCTATTATCAGTCTGATTTTCTCATTGTTGGAAAACATGATATCTGTTATTTAGCTGCTATGTTATGGAATCTTTAGAGTTAGCAGAGGATGAGGCTATTTGGTGTTCCTGCAAAAACATCTACATCTAGTTACATCTGGAACTACAGTGTCGGGAATTTGATCAGTCTTAATATGTGTCACATCCTCAGGAAAGGAATGTCTAAATTAGGATGCTCGGCTAATTTTAAAGAGACTTTTTCCCATTTATTTTTATATTTATGTAAAAAAGAAGGATGTGTGTCTGCACCCCCTAGTGTCTGTATGGTTACAGTATTTAAGGATTCTTCCAATAAAATACTAGGTGAGACTAGGGAAATGTCAGCCTGTCTAAATTTCCTAAATATTCCTCCCCGTTATAATATATTTTTATATGCAGCTGTTGCCTGTTATAGGAAAGACTGTGCAAAGGGAGGAGGAGGTGTGATCATATGCACACAGGATCCTATAAGCTTTACACTTTTAAATGACTCTCATAACTCTGATTCTTATGAATACATTGCTGGCAAAATTTGTCTTCTATGCTCAAAACAAGTCATAACTGTTGGCATCTACAGACCGCCAAATACCACGGCACAATCCCTTGTGGACATAGCCCACCACCTAAAGGAGATTGCCACTCAAAACAGGAAAAGCAAGCTGATGGTTCTTGGAGAATTTCATATTAATTGGCTAGACTCCAGGAATTAAAAATGTTGTTCATTGTTTAAAACATTGACCTTATCACAGCTAATATCCTCTCCTACTCGCATACATCTTAAAAAATCCAACCATACTCTGCTGGATCCTTTCATCCTGCACAAGCAAAATCCAAGATTCAAATGTGTTTTGCGATCACTCCATAGTTTACATTGTTCGTAAAATTAAACTAATCAAATCATGTTCCAAAGTAATACTTATGAGATAATTTAGAAAATGCAATCTTCAGTCCTTCCTAAAGATTTAACTCATGTTATGTTGCAATTTAACTCATGTTATCCTTAACTCTCTGTTTTGTTTTCCACTAAAGTGGTTTTCTACTCTGAGTTGTGTGATGTTCGCCTAAGAAAGTAGGTGTTAGATTTCTGTTGGTAAATGTTGCAATTTAACTCACGTTATCCCTAACTCCAACATTTGAATGGCTCTGGGGTTAGCTTTTACATCGTCATCAATGGCTGATATTTTGATCTTTTGGCGACGAGCATCGTGTTTTCAAAACTACCGTTATTTCTTACTTGTGGGAACATTTGCATCGCATACTTGACTTAAAAAAACACTGTCGCCAGTTTTTTTCTGCCGACGCCAACATTTGGATCGAGCCCTAAATTGGCTAGCACTCGATTCTAGACGTTCCCTTCATCTTTCTTGCTTAGTACACAACCACTTCTCTAGAAAACTACCAGACTACCTGAGCAATATGCTCAGGTACTTGATTTAAAATGACAGACAATAAACTTATTTCAGAGTTATAATGAGTTGCTTGAGAGGCTGCAGGACTTTTTTCTAACCTCACTGGGCTGTGCAATAAAGAATGCATTAAAGCATGCCTTCTTATGGAATTTGGGATATTAAGTGACTGTCCCAATATGTTAAGTGCATCACCGTAAGTAATAATATTAACAACCATAACAATTTTGTGTCTGATAGCATTAAAATATATATCTTGAAATGTGTATGTAGGGGCTACAGCAATATTACAGCCATAACATTAACCTGTATTTAGCAATTCCTGGCATCTTGACCCCATACGCCAAAGTTAATTTCAAGTACAGGAATTTCATCATTAATGACATCTCTACCATGCTGTGTTTGCAAAATACCATTCAGCCTCTGCATATTGTTTACAGGAATATCCATGTTATGAGTGTACCTTCCCTTACTTATAAGGCGTCAACTGAATAAAGTATATGGATAACATTAAGATTACTGGTTGTACCTTACTTCCCAAATAAACACTTGGGGGAATCATTCATTATTATTGGTACAAGTTTACCTTACCCCTGATATCATATATATAGAATGGTCACACAATTAGAATATAGTAAGTGCAATAAAGAAAGGGGTAAGAGTTTCAAATATACAGGTATACATTTATTATGCATATAGCATAAATTGCACAGAAATATAAAATTAATAGCAAAAATCATTAGTAATTCCAGTATAACTAGCAGAAAATAGTTAAATAATATGCTTGCAATAATAATAAGTTAAACCATTAGCCTTGCATAAATTATTTTCTCTCTCTCACTGTTCATAAAATATGTCACTTGTATCATCTATATAAAGTGAGATATCAGTACACTTTGCCACATCTTTTCTCATGGTGTAGCACACAGCAATAGGTTACAGATATCTTTTGGACATCTATCCACATACAGAACACCACCTGTATTATCTAACCAACACACATATATATATATCTTGCTCCCTTTTAATGGGAAATTAAATTCTCAGATGGCTGTTACTTGATCAATCTGAAACTTCTCAATTATGTTTAAGCTTCTACTCTTAGGTTTTGTTCACATGGGAAACTTGGCTGCACTCCAGTTTAATGCGTACCAAGCTACCCATGCTTATTTACCTCCAATGTCCTGTGTCCCCCAAGCAATTCTCTTGTATTGGAGGTGTAGTGTAGATGTGTCACAGGGTCGGTCCATGTAGCCATAAATTATTGGTCGATGCCCATGTGAGTCAGCTAGTCATTGGAGGTTGTAAGCAACATCACAACCTTCAATGTCAACCATAAGACATCATACATATGAATTTTTCCAGCTCATGAGCTGATCCAAATCGCAGCATGCTGCTCTAGAGTGTGTAATGCGAGACACCAATGTGAACCGCACCATTAAGGGCAATTGGTTTCCCAAGGGTACCTTTAGCATAGCTTAATGTTGCGTTAAAGTCACCCATGAGTACATGGCCTAATTGTTATAGATTGGCAGACACAACATTATTAACCCCTTGGATTTTAGATGTGCTTTCAAAGCATTGTGAAGCAATGGCTTGGAGAACTCTCTATCTTTTAGTGGATGAAAGGAACATTAACAACTGAAAATTACACCTAAATACCATATACTCCAAACTAGCACCTATAAAATGATCTATTTGTTAACTTGGACCTAAAATCTAATCTAATCTAAAATATGCCACGTGGAGGCATCCATTTATGTTTTGTGCATAGTACATGGATCTGATCATCATAAACAAACCTGACAGATGTCTCACTTCAGTCAATTAATTGTATTTACAGCCATTGCAAGCTGTACATAGAGCCACACATACTGACACTCATCCTTGTCCCAGCCATAGAACCACACACATATTGCCCCCCTGCCAAGCATTTTCCCACTGCACTGGTAGCCATAAAACCACACAACCTGACACACTAGAGAAATGTCATCTTAGAGGGGATATGATAACATTATATAAATATGTTCAGGGCACATACAAAAGGCTCTCCAAAGACCTGTTCATTAATGGACAAGGGGTCACCCGGTAAGACTGGAAGAAAGGGGATTTCATCTACTACAGTGGAAGGGATTCTTTACAGGAAGGACAATAATGGTATGGAATTCACTGCCTGAAGAGGTGATGCTATTGAATACATTAGATGCCTTTAAAAAGGGCCTGGATACTTTATTAAAAGAGCAGAACATACAGGGCTATGTATGTCAGTATTGGGATTAATATTTAGTTAGCGCTTGTTGATCCAAGGATAAATCTGATTGCCATTTTGGATTCAACAAGGAGTTGTGAAATTGCTGAATAAAGGGCCATGTCCCATAGTAGTCATACTGACCCCCTGAGCCTTGCCCCACTGAACTGGTAGCCATAGAACCACACATAATGAAATTGTATGGGTTTCTACTTTCTTGAATTTTCACTGAAACAAAAAAGGCAATTTCTATGTTTGCTAGTATAAGTAAAGAAAGAGTTTATCTACACACAAATGTAACTATGCAGACTACAGTTTGTTTCACAACAGATCATAATCAAGTGACTCAGGGCAGACAGAGTAGCATTCAATAGGTTAAGAAGTGCAATTGTGGAGCAAAACAGCCATATTATAGGTGCAAAATAAAAATTCTCAATGATTAAAATGGTATGTTTAACCACTTGAACGTGAGTGAGGTTTCCACACTCTCTAGCATTTAAGTCATTACAATAATCATTTAAAACAATGGGAATCTGGGAAATCTGTATTTATACACTATAGTGCAGTTGGATTTCTCCATAACTGCACCTGTTTGGCTTAACAAATATGGCCCTCTAGGCCCTATTTATCAGTGTCAAATCATGAAAAGAAATATGCTTTTCTTAACCAGTGTTATTCATCATTGGAGTGCACCCTGAGACTGTGTAGAAGAATATACCATTGATACTTACATGTTCTATATACAATATCTGTTTACCTGCTCAACACAGTCCCCATAAACATTCTTTATCTGACTTGAAAGCACAACATAGACTGACTTTTTGGAACTGAGTGCACAAGATGTGAATTTTGTGGACGATAGCTACATACTAAGAACTGCATACTTTTGGATTGCATTTTTAGCAGAGGGGATCAGTTTTCTGACCCCGCTCCCCCTCCCCCACACCACCAAATGGCTGAGAGGAACCATTTTGGAGCTGCACAGTCTGGGCTTTTTTCTAAGTCTGCTGCTGTAAAACATGATAATTTCCCTTTAACTCATTAAGTGCCTGTGGGGTACCAATGGAATGCGTTGGATACCTCTCTGACACTGATAGGGTTAACGAAGAATGGCCCCACGTTGTCAGCTGGATCCAGGGCATCAGGCATGAAACCTGTAGCTTTAGCCCCTTAAAACAGTACTTAGCAACATCGCTGGTCGTCATGCATTCAGGGTATATGTTGGTGTGTCTCTCACATTTGATATCTTCAGGGACACCTGATTTTCTCTTTATCTACTAACAGAGAGAGCAAAGGTCTCAAGGCATTCACTCTAAGTGGAATTGCCTGTGAATAGATTCTCACAGACTATTATAAGAGAAAGCGACTTACATTAAAAGGAAAACTATTATTACTACTATGTAAACTGACTGTCATTGATTCATCCAGATGGACAATATATTTAATGTAATACATTTATTGATGGTAATGATAACACAAAACAATAAATCTAGCACAATGACTACTGAGATGTAATTTTCCGATTGATATTATTTTACTGCCTATCATTCAAAATGCAGAAGAATCCATTACCCTAAGGGAAAATAAACCACCTACAATGGTTATGATAACATAATTCTTACTGATCTATAAACACAAGAAATAATGTGAGATATGCAGATTGAGGTAGTTACATTGCAGCCCAGAACATATATCTCCAAACATTTCAACACTGTAACATTTATATTACTTGAAGCAGTAATCAATATTTTTATCTCAGTCAGTGCCTGCTTCTCATAGCTAAGACAACCACAGAATTGTAACCACACCCAGACCACTGCTGCTGGACTACAACTTCCATCATGTCCCACCATCCAATGACTGGTGGGGGATGATAGAGGTTTTAATCTGGTAGTACTTGGAGGTCCTCACAGTACTCTACCATAGCCGATGCTAGCATAAGGCCGTTTAGGCAGCCACCTTAGGGCGCTGCAGTGGAGGGGGCGCCGAAACGGGGGCAGCTGCAATTTTTATTTTTTATTATTATTTTTTTTTCATTTATTTATTTTTTATACATATCTGCCGCAAGCCGGGAGCGCAGAACGCTGATTTACACTATCAAGTGCTCCCTCGCGTTGTCTATCCTGGTGGCTTCATTCTCAGCAGCAGTCCGGTCAGACACGATGAGCAGATGCTGCCAGTGACGTTAGACGCATGCACTGCATTGTGCACTGCCACCAAACGGAGAGTGGAGCAAAAGTACTAATAGCAATGGGACACAGGAGGTAGGGCATTAAAAATGAATGAGATCTAACTAAAGATATGTTTAATAATAGTCTTTTAATAAAAAAAAGTTTAAAACACACACACACACACACACACACACATATACAGGCAAGGTATGTAGTCCATACCTTTGGGTACCAGAGGGGTAGGAAACATGCTAAGCAATGCTTTCCTACCACTCTGGTACTCAAAGGGTTAATTGTCGAATAAAAGACAGGTTCCACTACTATATGAGTCAATAAGGTGAATGTGGGATGGAGTTAGTATGTCGAATATATGCAACATATGTCGACATACTAAGGGGGGTGTGTCGAAGGGGGGGTCATTGTGTAGTGCTTGGTGTACTGTTTCTGTTTAAACCTTCGAATGCCACAGGGGTGAGCAGTGCACATCCCTATGGCATTCAAAGCTGTCCATGGTGCTGAAAGCCATCTCTGTGTTCCCCTATTGGCTGGGTAGGGAAGCACAGAGAATGCTGTTCAGATCTGTCTACGTCGATTTTGGATTTTCTGACTGAACTTGATACTCTAGAGTGCTGTGATTGGCTGTGGTGCTAGGTAACATTTTATTGTGTGTTTTTAGATAAGATTTTCTATGCGACGCAGGTTTAAGGTTAATGTGTATTTTGTTGGTCGTCGCTTGTTAGCCAGGCAGTTTTCTTCTTCACGTTGGTTTTAATGCCAACATTTGGATCGAGCCCTTACTCACTAGTGCCTTAAACAGAGAGGAAATATACTAAAGCACATCATTCTGTCCTACCAAAATGGCAGTCCAACTACGAAGTGCCAGGCAATTCCCCTACCAAAAAAAAGAAGCAGCCAACCCCAGACATATATGTTTCAGCCTTGTCAGTGAAGTGTAACTGATCTCTCTAAGCACTGTGAGCAAGGGGTGTACAGCTGAATTCCCCTGTTACCCTCAGGGTGACCAACCGCAAGGGTATTTTGCATATGCAAACAAATTGGTTAGAGGCTCAACTAGAAATGAGCCTGCTCTAATATTGAACAGGCTCTATAGGAATGATATCCTACCCAGGGTGCAGTCTCTTTTAGCTCACTTGTACCTTATACAGAGAGGAAATATCCTAAAGCACATAATTTAGGCACTGTGGTGCAGCATATATTGAATTGCAACTGTGTTGGGGGGGGGCAGCATATATTAAATTGGAACTGTGGTGCAGCATATATTTAATTGAAACTTTGTTGGGGGGCAGTATATGTTGAATTTGAACTGTGTTGAGGGCAGAATATGTCAAATATGAACTGTGGGGCAGCATTTTCAAAGTAGGTATTGTGGGGCAACATGGGGAGCACCACCATTGTGTGTTAGCCTCACATACAATGACTGACACCCCTCAGACTTGTTCCCTTGCCCATGCAGTGCCCATGGGAAATTGTGACTACCAGTAGGCAAGCGAACAAGTCTGGGGGATCAGACAGTGTACATGGTATCTGTGGCTACCAGTGGGCAAGGGGACAAGGCTTGTGGGGGGGAAGCTGGTAAACACAAATCCCCATGGACGCTGCCTGCCCCCCAACCTTGTCCCCTTGGGAGAGCGCAACACGTATGACGTATGATACAGAGAAAAGGGGATAATTGTGTAGTGCTTGGTGTACTTTTTAAAACTCTTTAAGTGCTACAGGGGTGCGCAAAGCACATCCCTATGGCACTTAATGGGGTTAAGGGATTGATGCTGTTTGTGGTGCAGAAAGTATCCTCTCCACTCCCCTACTGGCCAAGTGGGGAAGCAGAGAAAATGCTCTCAAATTTCAGGATTGTCATACTGCTGATGATTTGTGAGGAAGTGCATCGCTTCCACATCGACAGCAGTTCGACAGTCCTATGTATTAATGGGGAACGTCTCTTCCCCTCCTATTGCATCCCTAAATTTTAGTGCATATGGCAATGTGTATCTAAGTCGAAGTGATTTGAATACATAGAATCATATCGCCACTGCATCGACTTTTAGTGCATTCCCCCTGCTAATAATAATAATCCTTTATTTATATAGCGCACACAGATTACGCAGCGCTTTACACTCATATTGGTTCCTGTCCCCATTGGGGCTCACAATCTAAATTCACCTATCAGGTATGTTTTTTTGGAGTGTGGGAGGAAACCCACGCAAACACAGTGAGAACATACAAACTCATTGCAGATGTTGTCCTTGGTGGGATTTGAACCCAGGACCCCAGCGCTGCAAGGTAACAGGGCTAACCACTGAGCCACTGTGCTCCTAAACAAATGGTTTACTATGGACAGAAAGTTCTAGTAACCCCTATGATTTTTACCATTGTGTCCTTGTCCAAGATATAACATCTTCAATCACTCCTGGATATCGTGTCAATGGTGATGGACATAATAGTTACTGGCAGTTTTTTTCAAACTTCAGCAGTCAGCCAGGGAGATGTGCTTCAAACTTCATTACACACCCCTCTGGTCATTAAACTATTAAGTGAGCAGAGTTTGATTTCCCCTGCCAACAACTGTCATGTTTACCTCCATAATCATAAGATCCAAGACTGATTGAGGATGTTATCTGTTGGGCACAAGGGCAATTCACAGGGGCTATTAGGATTTCCTGAGAATAGCAATGCATGTGGAGGGGGGGATATTATTAGGAGCTGTTAGTTCTCCTTTAAAGAGCATGAAGCAAACAGCGTTGATCTGTTTGCACCAATATTTGTGAGTACCTCTATGTGGTTTTATCTTTAATATAATTTGACCCTTGCAGTTTTACACTATGAAGGCTCTTACATGTGTCTCTTGAGAAATATTGCATGACTACAAGCAAACATCCATATCATATATCTAGAAATGGTTGTATATTGTGTGCTGGATTTTTATGTGACTTTCCCACATTAGTATTGCACCAGAAATGGTGAGCTTGAAGTCTCTTAGTAGATAAAGGAAAAAAAAAGAAACAAGAGTGTGCTTCCTAGTATACAAATCCTGAAGTGAAACATGTAGGTTGTCATACGTATAGGCGCAATGTTTACTGTGACAAACTTGCAACATCTACAGTACAGACATCAAATCAGATCTGTGGTCTGCACATCTCTAATTCACATAAATATTATATTTATATAAACAAATAGGACAGCTTTCAGCGCTAACTCACCTAAGTGTATAGAAATATGTGTGTATATATATATATATGTATATAATACCTTATAATTTTATTACTTATATTGAAATGTCCATTAAAGAGTTTTAAAGATAACTGAAGTGTGCAGCAAGGAAAAACAGGGTTCTCCAATCCTCCAAACAAGTGCAAACGTGGAGCAGACCATAATCCTGCGCTCCTCCAGTATACTAGTGATTAGTGTGCCCTGTATTGGGCATATATAATAACACTGTGATAAAATGAGGAATTAGTGCCAACTTTTTTTGCCCCAAAAAGGAGGGGGTAAGCTCACCAACCACGCCAAGGTTCCTCATTAGTGGTAAGTCCCTACTCTCAACAATTAGTCCCTATCTAGAAAAAGAAAACAAAATAAAATGTAAAAGTATTCCCTGACGAGATGTTATAATAACACGTTGGAGGGGGGACCCCTTTTCCTCTTATTTTGTTGGCGTGGTTGGTGAGCTTACCCCCTCTTTTTTGGGCCAAAAAAGTTGGCACTAATGCCTCATTTTTTCACAGTGTTATTATCATAGCTGGAAACATTTACAATAGGGTCACCTGGAGATCTTTTTTTGATTAACCTTTAATGCTCAGAAACAGGTCGAATTTATTAACCATTTGACTTCCAAAATGGTACTCAATGCATTGCTTTGCAATGTGTTGCCTACCCATCTGGCACTCAAAGGGTTAAAATAAAAAAGAATACACTTACCAGCCAACACAGGCTGCACTAGAGAGGTGCCCAGATTCTCTGCTCCACTCCTCCGATCCTCATGTGAAGCTGCTCTGTGCCACTGTATATTTGTTGTTAGCACATTGCTTGGCCTCGCTGAGGCCACCTGCCTGCGTATGTATGCTAATGCAAGAACCATCAGTATATGAGCTTGACACAAAAGTACGGGAGCCATTGATAATAACTTAAAAGCTGTGCAGTTGCAGCTAATGCATTTTTTTTTACCCGGAGAACGGAATGCTTCACCTGGAGACTGTGCCCTAAATCCGGAGTCTCCGGGTGAAACCCGGCAAGTTCTCAGGTATGGTTATTATATATGCCCAATACAGGGCACACTAATCACTAGTATTCTGGAGGAGCGCAGGATTATGATCTGTTCCACGTTTGCACTTGTTTGGGGGATTGGAGAACCCTGTTATTCCTTGCTGCACACTTCAGTTATCTTTAAAACTCTTTAATGGACATTTCAATATATGTAATAAAATTATAAGGTATTATACACACACACACATATATATATATATATATATATACATATATATATATATATATATACACATATTTCTATACACTTAGGTGAGTTAGCGCTGAAAGCTGTCCTCTTTGTTTCTATTTATCTCCATTGCTTTCCTTAGCAGCTTCTTACTGTCCATTCTATTTATTTTCTTCATTTCAGGCCTTAAAAGGTTAATTTGGGTTTTTAACATTCTGTAGTTTCCAACTGATTATTCCACATGTGACCTGTGGGGGTGGTTACCTATAAGGGCTGTCTGAGCTCCAGTTCTTGTGTGGTGATCTCCCCACCAATGCAGGTACACAAGTCCTCTTTCACATTTTTTTAAATTAATGTTTGTCTATTGTTTTTAATTGCATACATGGGGACCTACATACATCTAACAAAATAAGAGGAAAAGGGGTCCCCCCTGCAACGCGTTATTATAACATTTCGTCAGGGAGTACTTTTAAATTTTATTTTTGTTTTATTTTTCTAGATAGGGACTAAGTTTTGAGAGTAGGGACTTACCACTAATGAGGAACCTTGGCGTGGTTGGTGAGCTTACCCCCTCTTTTTTGGGGCAAAAAAGTTGGCACTAATGCCTCATTTTTTCACAGTGTTATTAGATATGCCCAATACAGGGCACACTAATAACTAGTATACTGGAGGAGCGCAGGTTTATGGTCTGTTCCATATATATATATATATATATATATATATTCATAGTTTATTTTTATCAATTAACAAAATGATAATGAGTGAACAGAATGAAAATCTAAATCAAATCAATATTTGTTATGACCACCCTTTACCTTCAAAACAGCATCAGTTCTTCTAGGTACACTTGCACATAGTTTGTTAAGGAACTCTGTAGATAAGTTGTTCAAAACATCTTGGAGAACTAACTACAGTTCTTCTGTGGATTTAGGCAGCTTCAGTTGCTTCTCTCTCTTCATGTAATCCCAGACAGACTCAATGATGTTGAGATCAGGACTCTGCTGGGGCCATACCATCACTTCCAGGGCTGCTTGTTCTTCTTTACCCTAAAGATAGCCAATGACTTTGGCTGTATGTTTGGGGGCGTCGTCATGCTTCAGAATAAATTTGAGGCCAATCAGATGCCTCCATGATGGTACTGCATGATGGATAAATATCTGCCTGTACTACTCAGCACTGAGGAGACCATTCATTCTGACCAAATCTCCAACTCCATTTGCAGAAATGCAGCCCCAAACTTGCAAGGAACTTCCACCGTTGCCTGCAGACATTCATTCTTGTACCACTCTCCAGCCCTTCGGTGAACAAACTGCCTTCTGCTACAGCCAAATATGTCAAATTTTGACTCATCAGTCCAGAGCACCTGCTACCATTTTTCTGCACCCCAGTTCCTGTGTTTTCATGCATAGTTGAGTCGCTTGGTCTTTTTTCCATGTCAGAGGTATGGCTTTTTGGCGGTAAGTCTTCCATGAAAACCACTTCTGACCAGACTTCTCCGGACAGTAGATGGGTGTACCAGGAATCCACTGTTTTCTGCCAATTTTGATGGAACTGCTGGACATCTTCTGATTTCGAAGGGAAGTAAGCATGATGTGTCTTTCATCTGCTGCACTAAGTTTCCTTGGCTGACAACTTTGCTTACTGACCTCAGCTTTGCTTGATTCTTTGTGCTTCTTCGAAAAAGCTTGGACAGCACATGGAGAAACCCCTGTCTGCCTTGAAATGTCTGCCAGGGAGAGACCTTGCTGATGCATTATAACTACCTTGTGTCTTGTTGCTGTGCTTAGTCTAGCCATGGTGTATGATGTTTGACATTAAACTGAATTCAGCAACTTCACCTTGTTAGCTGAAGTTGGTTGTTCCTCACCCAGTTTTATTCCTTCTACACAGCTATTTCTGTTTCAGATAATGATTATGTTTCAACCCACATACTAAATTGATGAGCATTAGCACCTGTTTGGTATAATTGTTTAATCATACACCTGACTATATACCTGTAAAATCCCTGACTTTGTACAAGTGTACCTAGAAGAATTGATGCTGTTATGAAGGCAAGGTCACACCAAATATTGATTTGATTTATTCACATGTCTATTTTTGAAAGCATTCTTACTTTACAGCATTTTTCCACACCTGCCTATGACTTTTGCACAGTACTATAACTATATGATAGCATGGCCAGCTTTTTAAGTGGAAACAGTGAGAGTACTTGCTCCTCCTCCTCTGATGGTGTAAGCTACTCAGTCCCTCAGTTCATGCTACTCTTTCAAAATGCCTCCAGCAGACTACCTTTTGACCACCAGTGTGAGGTTTAAAGGAGCAGTGTATTTTCTTATGAAACACAAGGTTACTCCCACTTTTGAGAGAAGCATATTTTGAGAAATATTACAATTTAACTCTAGGTTTTTATATTAAAAGTGCCCTCTAGTGGTCATATTCCAATCACTTATTCTGTTTCATTCTCTAGGTAAAGTGAGTCACTGACAAACAGTTCTCTGTAAAATGTGATAGAAACTGCTTAGTCATAATTTAAGTTAGTACTTTCACATAAACAGAGTATAAAACAAAGCAAAAGCAAACAAAACCTTTTAAATCAAGGTACAGGTTACAGAACATATCCTTAGTGATTCGATGGAGACTGGACATAAAAATATCACTCACTGTCAGCATATTCCTATGATTGCCCCTGGCTCTACGTGTGCTACCCTAGGCAGACATCACATATTCCTACTGCAGGGCTAATAATTGCTTTGCATCAACATGCAGATCCGCCACCCGGCGGAGGTGGTATGCATCCAAAAACAAGAGTGGGACATTTCAGTTAAAAAAGACTAACAGCTTATTCCATGTCCGTTACAGTATCTGTGTGGAATCATTATTTCGTTGGCGTATTATGTGAACCTTCTCATCGTTTTGTTTGGGATGCTCATTTCAACTTTGGAGAGCACACGTGGATTACCATAAAGCTTTCACTTTAGGAATAAGGATAATGCCCCATACCAGTACCGTCTGCTATGGGCATCGTACATAGAACCAGGGGCTACTCAATCTAAATAACAATTCAACACTGATACTGGAACAGACCTGGAATAAGCTGTGAGTGAGTCTTTTTAATTGAAGTGTTCCACTCTTGCGTTTGGATGCATACCACCTCCACTGGGTGGTGGACCTGTATTTTGATGCAAAACAATTAATTCATATTCATGGGACTATGCTTACAGTGAGTGACATTTCTTATTTCCAGTTGTCCATGTCTAACTATCTAATACCTAAAGATATGTTCCATAACCTATACCTTGATTTAAAAGGTTTTGCTTGCTGCAACATTGTGATTTAATTTGTTTCATGTGCATTTGAATTACATGTGCTTGTTGTCTTATACTGCCCATTAGGACAACTTAGGGTGAATCACTCTAGGATCCTTCATACTATTTAGGTTTCATTGTTCTATTGTATCATATATTTTATTTCCTTCACTGTTTAGCTTGCTACAGTGTACATCTTGTACAATGTAGAGCTTTGTTCTTTGTATAACCAGGAGGCATTGTCTAACACACAATTCGCTCTGACCAAGAGGTTTTTTTCCTCTGGAACAAATTGGTATTGAATTAGTTAAGTTGGTGCAGTTCCTATTTAATTACAGTCTCAAAATGTTGTCACTGGGTCTGTCCTTGTGGCTTTTTGGCACAATTCTACAGGACTGTTTGTATATAAGGTCAGTTGGAGCTGTATGCTGGTTGTCCTGATAATGGTTCTTGAGGGGGTCGAAACGTTGATAATAAATGAAATACTTCTAATTATAAAGTTATGTGAGAGCTGTTGTCTATGGTGATTGCAACATCTAACCTTTATTATATGCATTCTATTACAAGAAGCACCAAGGCCATATTTAGACATTTGTTGTTTTGGAGTGCCCACCTGTTGTAGTCCCCAACAGCTGGAGGTCCAGCAGTTAGCTAAATTTGTACTAATCAATTTGGTATAAGTAACTTGGATGGATGCTAACAGAGCACAGTAGCCAGCAGGGCAGGTCAATTTGAACCTATGAGTTCAGTGGCTGGCTGAGGATCATGGAAGTTGTAGTGTAGCAGCTGGTTAACCACGGGGTGTCTACACCTGCTCTAAAAAAGAGTAAAACGTTGTGCATCTCTGTAGCTGAACTCTTTGTGTAAAGCATTGATTCACAATGAATTGCGCCTTGTCCCTCAAGGGTTAATGAAGTAGTTACATGCAGTTTCCTGTAGAGTGAAGCAGGAGTGCTCTCAATTGCTGGCATGTTTTTCATTGAAAAGTCTCTACAGTTTTAACACACACAGTAATAGGAAAATCCTATATAATAATTCGCTAAATTGTGTGTAACGCCGCGACATGCGCAGTAGACACTGCTGCACGTGCTGCAGTCATGCGTTGTAGAGACTGTCTGCGCCGCGGCTGATACAAAGCTGGGTGCTCCAAAGGAGCGTCCAGCTCTGTATGAGCCGTGGCGCGGGCAATCTCTACTGCGCATGACTGCCCCGCGACCAGGTGGCAGTGGCACTGTGGCCCGTGTAACGGGCTGTTCAACTAGTATATATATATATTTTAACATGGTTACATAGTTGAAATATATATTTTTATATTAAACTTCAAGTCTCTCAGCAGTGGGAACACCTTTGTTTTCCTCAGCAGGAAATACTCTTGTAGGTTCTCTGTGGTTCCAGGGCAGCCTTTATGACATTTTTACAAAGGAATTCTGCATTAACCTCCATGAGGACCAGAGTGACGTGCAACACATTGCTTGGAAATGTGTTTCATTCCCATCTAGGCCTCAAAGGCTTAATTGGGAGGTCTGATCACCTTTGTGTGTAGGGGATCCTTCAACACACTGGCCTGAGAGAGCTTAGTTTGAGAGAGAGAGAGAGAGTGAGTGCCTAGTCTGAGAGAGAAAGAGAGTGCTTAATCTGAGAGAGAGAGAGAGAGAGAACTTAGTCTGAGAGAGACAGAGACAGAGAGTGCTTAGTCTGAGAAAGAGAGTGCTTAGTCTGCGAGAGAGTGTTTAGTCTGAGAGAGAGAGAGAGAGAGTGTGCGCTTAGTCTGAGAGAGAGAGTGTGTGCTTAGTTTGAGAGAGAGACAGTGTGATTAGTCTGAGAGAGAGACAGAGAGAGAGAGTGTGCTTAGTCTGAGAGAGAGAGAGAGAGTGTGCTTAGTGTGAGAGAGAGAGAGTGAGAGAGTGTGCTTAGTCTGAGAGAGGGAGTGAGAGAGAGAGAGAGAGAGAGTGTGCTTAGTCTGAGAGAGAGAGAGAGTGTGTGCTTAGTCTGAGAGAGAGAGTGAGGGAGAGTGTGCTTAGTCTGAGAGAGGGAGTGAGAGAGAGAGAGAGAGAGTGTGCTTAGTCTGAGAGAGAGAGAGTGAGAGAGTGTGCTTAGTCTGAGAGAGAGAGAGTGAGGGAGAGTGTGCTTAGTCTGAGAGAGGGAGTGAGAGAGAGTGTGCTTAGTCTGAGAGAGAGTGCTTAGTCTGAGAGTGGTCATGCACCATTGAGTGGTTCTGCCCCTTTCGTGGCTCCTCCCTTTTGTGACTCCGCCCTCACACAGCTATGGCTGGTATTTTCTTTAGGAAAAGGTGGCAACCCATGAGCACCCATCAAGCAAGAGTAAGATAAAGTGGCTTTCTCTTAGGCATGGTGGCCTCTCAGTGGTGCTACAAATCACTTTTTTCACTCACATGTGCCATTGCAGAGTGGAAATTTCCAAGTCCACATCAGACTGGTCCTGCCCACAGACAGTCCAGCTCCGAAATGTCAGGCAAATCCTCTCCGCACGAGAGATACAGGAAAACCACAGATGTACGTTTCGGCCTATGTGGGCCTCATCGGTGTGGTGCAACTAAATCCCTCTAGGCACATGGAGAGCAAGGGCCCATGTCTGGGATACCCTTATACTTATGTCTGAGAGCAGGACTGGTCTGATGTGGACATGGAGATTTCCTCTCTGCATTGGCACATGGGAGCAAAAAACATGATTTGTAGCACCTCTGAGAGGCCACATTCATTAACCCCTATAGTGCCAAGCACTTACAATGTACGAGAATGGACAGCTGTACCTGATGTGCCAGACTCATACATTGTACAGGTGAAATGCGGTCATTGCATAACCGGCATTGACTGAATTTTTTTAAAAATTGTGCCTGGCACTCCTGGGGGGGGGGCATGAGGATCACTCCTCATGCCCCCCCCCCCCGTTACTGATCTCCCAGCTGATCGCACTGGGAGATCAATATCTCCTAAGGAGAAGCGCAGCTTCTCCTTTCCCCTCTCTCCTACCCGAACTTCTGGGTAGGAGTGGGCGGGACCGGGGGAAGCCTCCCTACGTCATCGGTGACATAGTCACTGGTGACTTTAGGAGACTTTCCCCAATCGTGTTCACTCCTGCCAGAGGGAGGAGAGAAGGGCAGGAGAGCTTTTGTTCTCCTGCGGTCACCAAATTGAACTCCCAGCACAATCGGCTGGGAGATCAATAACTGAGGGGACACCAGAAGGGGTCCTGATGTCCCCTACGAGGTCTGGGGATTAAAAAAAGAAAAAAAAAAGAAAAAAAAGAAATGCAATCCTGTGAATGCCGCAGGAGTCCCCAGCACATTGCTTTGGCGCTGGAGACCCCTGTGACACTCACAGGGCCACTTATTTTGGGGGACTTTTTTTTCTAAGACCTCATTGGGGGGATCAGGAGGGGTCCTGATGCCTCTCAATGAGGTTTATAATAAAAATAATTAAATTAAAAAAAAAATTAACCCTGTGTTTGGGCAATGCAGACCCTCCCCCTTCTTTGGCACACACAGGGCTTTTTATCATTAGTTTGGAATCAGAGATTGTTGGGGGCCATCATGAGTGGTCCTGATGGCCCCCCAACAAGCTCTGATTACAAAGTAATTATAAAAAAATAACCCTCTGTGTGACACAGGGGTCCAATGCATTGCAGTGCGCTGGAGACCCCGTGGCACTCACAGGGTCAGTAATGCTGGGGACATTTTCTTTTTACCAATACCTCATTGGGGGGGGTCAGGGGGGAGGGCCCTGATACCCCTCAATGAGGTCTATAATAATAATAAAATGCAGCCCCCCCCCTCCTGTGGCACACACAGGACTTTTTTCATTACTGTATAATCAAAGCTTGTTGGGGGGGGGGAGGCATCAGGCGTGGTCCTGGTGCCCCCCCCCCAATGAGCTCTGACTACAAAGTAATAGGGGAAAAAAATTAACCCTCTGTGTGCCACAGGGTTCCAAAGCATCCCTGTGGCAGACAAAGGGTTTTTTCTTCAATTATTAAATTATTTGCACCTCATTGGGGTAGCAGCATGAGGGGTCCTGGCGCCGTCCAACAAGGTCTAAATAAAAAAATATTTGAAAACCCTCTGTACACCACAGGGGGATCCAACACAGTTCTTTGCAACACGTTGTACCCACCAATGGCACAAACACATTTATTTTTTATTCAGCCCTTGTTGGGGGGGCGGGTATCAGGATTGGTTCCGGATCCCCCCAACAAGGTATAAATAAACAAATAATAATAATAATAAAAATTAACCCACCCCTGTGGCACACAAAGGATTATTTATTTTTTTCTCCTTTTATTTTTTTTATTCAGACACCATTGTGGGTGTTCTGATGCCTCCAATGAGGTCTACACAAAAATATTGGGGGGAAAAAAAACCTAAAAAACCTGCACGTGCCAGAGGGGGGTCTAGAACAGTGCTTTGGACCCCCTGTGACACACACACTTTTTTTCATTATTTTTTTTAGACCTTGTTGAGGGGCATACCCCAACAAGGTATGAATAAAAAATAACTAAAAAAACAAAACTCTTTGTGTGCTACAGGGGGTCTAATGCATTGGTTTGCAGTGCATTGGGCACCCCTGTGGCATGCACACAAAATGCCTCCAATCCCCCTCCCCCCACACTCACCCGACCCACCAGCCTAGTTCCACAGCCCAGTAGCAGTCCCATTCCCACAATTTGGAACCTTAGCCTGGTTCCAATGCCTGCTGGTAGATCCAAGTGCCAGTACTCACTGGATTCAGGCTGGGAATCAAAAAGTGTATGTGGGGGGTTTACAGTGCACACTGGTAGTCACAGATCCCCCACATGTACAATTTTACCTCCCCCACCACCATTGCCATACTTGCTCACTGCCCACTGATAGATATACCCACATACACCTCATCCCTCCCACCACCTGGTTTCACTGGCAGTCGCAGGTCCTCACTTACACTGACTGACCTCTGATAGCCACAGAATCATACATACACTGTTTGCTTCCCCATCCTTGTTCCACTGGTAGCCACTCTCCTGGCACCAATATGGCATGTCAACCCACAGCAGTGGGGTACCATTTTTCACAGGCTGACAGGAGGTCCTCTTAGGAAATCCCATGGTGTTGAACAATTTTCATATCTTCTAAGTGACTGATTAGTAAAAAAAACAAAACAAATGTTTTTTCTGTAGCATCACATTCTGGAAATAGTTGTGCACGCTAACTTAGGGGTAGAAAGACAACTGACCCCTCATTAGATGCAGCAGGTTATCTTCTTTCCAAAATGGTATGGTTTATCTACCTTTTCTTCACTTCTGAAGGTATTATAGCCATTTTCATACATGCAAGAATGTTTGAGAAAATGTTAGAGAAATCAGACGTAGTAGGAGTAGTTTTGTACTTCTGGCGCTCCCTACGGTATGTCAACTCATAACAATGGAGTGCCATTCTTCTCCTAAGAGCACTAGCTAACAAATACAGTTGGAAATCCCATAGTTTTCACAGAATTCAATACATCTGAAGGGACAGAAATGTAAAAAAAATACATTTTTTATATTTCCACCATTTCAAAGATACTAAAATATTTGAAAACTGTAGCATTTCCTGCTGTATTCAGTACCTGCTACCAACATGGGAAAAATGGTAGCCTATTTGTGTGGATTAACATACAATATGCGGATGCTAGGAACACTTACCTATACCTGACACTTTTGTTTTTGACATTATCTGCCTGCACTAAAATAGTTAAAACCATAATAGATATGCAGGAAAGGTAGAGAAACCATCCCATTTTGGAAAAAAAGATAATCTGCTGCATCTTATGAGGGGTCACTTGCCAATCCTAGTGTGCATAAATGTTTCCAGAAGGAAGCACTATAGGAAAAAAATTGCATTATTCCTATAGTGCCAAATGTTGGAAATATTTGTGCGCTTCATACCAGGGATAGAAAGTCAAGTGGACCCTCATTTGATGCGGGAGGATGTCTACTTTCCAAAATGGTATACTTTTTATACCTTTACTTCATGTATGTAGCAGTTTAGAACATTTTAGTACAAGCAGCCATTTTCAAAGAAGAAAATAGGTAGGTGTAGTTATGTGCTTTAGGCACCCCCTAAGGTAGGTCAGCTAATTCCAATGGGTCATCATTTGTCTCCTAAGAGCACTAGCTAATGAAAACAGTTAGAAATTCCATGGTTTTCACAGATTTCAGTACATTCAAAGAGGCAGAAATGTAAAAAAAAAAATGCCTTTTTTTCCTAAAGTGCCAAGTTCTGGAAACATTTGGCACACCAGATTTGGGGTAAGAAGGCAATTCACCCCTCATTAGATGCAGCAGGTTGTCTTTTTTCCAAAATGTTATGGTTTGTCTACCCTTTCTTCACTTCTGTAGTTGTTATAACCATTTTTGTACAGACAAGTAATGTTTGAGAAAATGTTAGAAAAACTAGAGGTTGCAATAGTTGTAGTTTTGTACTTGTAGCGCCCTCTAAGGTAGGTGAAATCATACCAATGAGGTGTCATTTTTCTCCTAAGAGCACTAGCTAATGAATACAGTTGGAAATTTCATGGTTTTCACAGATTCCAATACATTTGAAGGGGCAGAAATGTAAGAAAATGCCTTTTTTTATTAGCTCCACATTCTGGAGGCATTTGTGCACACCAGGCTTGAGGTAACAAGGCAAGTAACCACTCATTAGATGTAGCAGGTTGTCTTCTTTCCAAAATAGTAATGTTTGTGTAGCCTTTCTTCACTTCTGTAGTTGTTATAACCATTTTTGTATAGACAAGTAATGTTTGAGAAAATGTTAGAAAAATTAGAGTTTGTAGTAGGTGTAGTTTTGTACTTGTAGCTCCCCCTAAGGTAGGTGAACTCATACCAATGAGGTGTCATTTTTCTCCAAAGAGCACCAGCTATTGAATACAGTTGGAAATTCCATGTTTTCACAGATTTCAGTACATTTGAAGGGGGCAGAAATGTAAGAAATTGCCATGTTTTTCCTATAGTTCCAACTTCTGGAAAAATTTGGGCACATCAGGCTTGGGGTAAGAAGGCAATTGCGGAAGGTTGTCTAGTTTTCATAAATATTTAGTTTTATATAGTTATTCCACTGTTTTAGGGTAGATTTACCACAAAAACCCTAGAATGCACATATTAGTTCATAAAGTTGAAAAAGCCATTTTGCTCTCCTGGTGATTAGGGCTGTGCGCTAGCCATGGACGTAGGTAAAACTATACAAATTCTGGTATGTTTTTACTCTGAGGACTCAGGGCTTTTTCAAATAATTAAAACTTTTGCAATCAAGGTAAATGTTTTTGATACTATGTGATTTTAGCAAAATAAGTAAATTTTCAGTTTTTTGGTCATTATGACATCATAGCTTTTTTCATTATGCAAAATTCTCTTCATGTAAGGTACCACAAGAAAGCTCAATTAGTTCTGAAAAAAACAATATATAATTTTCCATATGTAACTAGAAATTCCCAGAAGAAATCAAGCCTAAACAGGAGGATAGCAAAAATGCTGAAAATGTGTCTGGCCTACAGGGTACAGAAAATGGCCCAAGCCTCTGGCACTGAAGGGGTTAAGAACAAAACACTTTATTTTGTTTGTCCTCAGTGAATGCTAGTCAAAATATTTCGTTGTTTGTCTCTGTAAGTTGGAAGGGTTTCCCAGGCATGGGCCCTTGCTCTCTATGTTCCAAGAGGGAATCAGCTGCACCACACAGACGAGGCCCACATAAGTTGAAACGTATGTCTGTGGCATACCTCCCAACATTTCAAATTGCCAAAGAAGGACAACTGCGTTTTAGGGGGTGATGCTGGGGGTGTGGTCGGTGGGTGGGGCATTAACAAGAATTTTTAGGCTGTTTCATGACCTATTGACACCTCCTTGTGTTACCTAATAAATTACTTATAACAAGACCAAAGTATTTTATTAAAGCAGACTAATTTATAAACTGAAGTTTAAAGAAACAATAATGTGAGTTTTATTGCTATGGAGCAATGTTATACACTCCTATACACACCACACAATCTGATCTCCTAAAAAGAGGGACATTAGGGTGGGAAAGACGGACAGTGGGATCAGGGCCGGATTTACATTCCAGGCTCTCCTAGGCAAGGCACTCTGGGCACCCTTAGCTCCGCCCATGGCCACACCCCACTCCTCACATGACCACGCCACCAGTCTCATCCACTGTTTCCTTGCACAGAATATAACTTTTGCCTACAACAAGCAAGGACGTAAAAGCTTTAGCTAAAATAACTTTTTAATAAAACACCTTGATTAACTTAAGAGGATCAACCCCACAATATATATTTTTACATACTAAGCATAACTTTAACTTTAAAAGCTCCTTTAGGGCAGTTCCCCAATAAATCTATAATATTACTATTTGTGTTTTGCTGCACATTATCTCAAAAATCATTTGTAGATGAGTGAGGTCAATAAACCACAGTTAATAAAAAAAATACAAAAATAACAATGAAAATAAATTAAAAAAACAACAACACCATACTTCTGAAAAACGTAAAAATGTGTGAATCTGGTATTAGTGGTTGAAATTGTGACCTTTACGGATGGGCACTGTGATGCTCTCTTACTGCTACTAGACTACAACTCCCATCAAACTCCTCCAGCCAATGGCTGTAGGAGAATGATGGGAGTTGTATTCTGACCATAGCTGCAGGGCCTCACGTTGCCCACCATTGCCTTAAAATGTTAGGTTTATATTGCGGTCATGTGCTTTTCATTCTATATTGATCTAAAGAGGATTGCTAAAATCATTCTCTGTATAAAGCACTCTTGTTCTGAATAAGGGCTGTCCCCTAGCAACAGTTCATGAGTGAATAGTGTATACAACACAATGCCTTTCAAATAAATCTATTTTCTCCATTTCTAAAGGTTTCCGAAGATTCTTTGGAAATATATGTGACAATCAGGAAATGGATTTTGCAGTGTGAGATAGAAGAGTAAATTGTGTTGTGGTCTTTAAAGGTCAAGTATGAAATTAAAACGCATTATTGTACAAAGAGGAGTATAATCTAAAATGTTATTGGTAAGCTCATTTCTAAACCTTTTATTTAAATGTGGGACAAGGCCGTTTCGCTATTATTCATGTGAGTGCCAGAGTGGGGAACACATTGTAAAGAAATGAATCGCTCCCTTCTGGCAAGCAAAAAGTTAAAATGGTGGTTCTCAAATTTTTCAGTGGCAGTACCTTTTTATTTCAAATAAAATTTCTATGGAACTTAGCAATCAAACACTTAACCTCTTGGATGCAAGAGAGGTCTCCAAAGCATGGCTTTACCATGTGTTCAAGACCTCTTTTGGAGCCAAAGTGTTAATCGCGGACCGAAACATTGCATTTCATCCTACCAATAAAGGATTGGTTTATTATGAACTTGTAAAACCTGTGTGTGTGCAGCTTTTCTCTGTATATTTAATAATTCTGTTGCACCCGGTATGATGGTATCATTAAGCATGAGTGCATATCCATACATTGCATATGTGTATACTGTATGACACCTCAGCCTCACTCCTCTTTTCTCTGGTAGTTTTAATACCATGCATACACTGTGTGACACAGCGGTCTCACTCCTCTTTCTACTGGCAGTCTCAGAACCACACATACACTGTTTGACACCCCAAACTAATTCCTCTGTCACTGGTAGTCACAGAACCACAAGTATACTGTGTGATACCCCATACTTTTTCCTTTGTCCACTGTTAGTCACAGAAACACATACCATATACACTATCTGATACCCTAAGTTTGT
This sequence comes from Rhinophrynus dorsalis, assembly GCA_037306005.1. Taxonomy (NCBI): domain Eukaryota; kingdom Metazoa; phylum Chordata; class Amphibia; order Anura; family Rhinophrynidae; genus Rhinophrynus; species Rhinophrynus dorsalis. The sequence continues at coordinate 109,226,926 of CM074720.1, forward strand.
TCCACATTTCTACTGGAAGTCAAACAATCACACATACACTGTATGACATCCCAGCCTGGTTCCACTCTACAAAACAAACACACATATCACCCCAGCCTTGTTCCTCTGTCCATTGGTAGTCACAGAACCACAAAAAAGAAAACTGTATGATACCCCAGCCTTGCTCAGCTATCCACTGGTAGTCTCAGAAACATACGCTCCATGAAAGAAAGATGTCCATATAGTTATAATACAATGATTTTAGCATATTGATCATGTTGGATTTCTTCAGGTGGATCTGGGACTAGGCATCCCATGATTTTGAAGCAAAAAAATGGGACTTCCTACAAAAAAACAAAACAAAAACTATTTGGATTTTCAGTCCATCAAAATTCCACCTCTGTAGTTGGAATTTTTTTAAATGTTTTCCCAGTATTTGTTTTATTCTTATGGTGTTGTAGATGTAGATGTTGTTGATGAGATTGAGAAACAGACATGAGTTCATGAAGTTCAACCTTTGACAGATCACCTTTGTTTATCCAAACGTCAGCCCAAGATTCCAAGATGTCTGTCTATGCATATCTATAGCAGTGTCCTTATTCATCAGGCCAAAAAGGTGCAATTGTGGATTAAGGCAACTGTACCATGAGGGGGAAATGAAAAGGGCCATTAATTTAAATGGGGATTTTAACCCCTCAAATGCTTGAGTGGTCTCCAGTACACTGCAAATAATGCTGTGGAGATATCTCTAGATTTCAAGGTCTTAAAGTCCCATTTAAACCAAGGGAATTTGTGGAATTTTCATTTCAACCATTTAATGCAGTTGGTTTGTTCCACAATTATATGGTTATTAAGGCCAATAGGAAGGTAGTGAGGTGGTGAACACCCAGTGGACCTGAGTCTGTCTCTCCCAAGGTCAGTCCCTAGGAACTGAGTGCATGGTTGTGCCGGGTAGTGAATGCGGTGCTCATTTTCACACTCTCTTGCTCTCTCTCTTTTACCTACGCAAAGAGGATTGCATTTGTGCTGCACTGCTTTTTCTTATTATTTTTATTGGCTGAAGGGTAGCCAATTACTATATATATATATATATATATATATATATATATATATATATATATATATATATATATACACACACACACACACAGTAATGTGCAAAGGATTTAGGCAGGTGTGAAAAAAAGCTGCACAGTAAGAATGCTTTAAAAAATAGACATGTTATTAGTTTATTTTTATCAGTTAACAAAATGTATAGAGAATGTGCAGAAGAAAAATCAAATCACTATTTGGTGTCACCAGTCTACCCTTTGCGTTCAAAACAGCATCAATTCTTCTAGGTACACTTGCCTTCAATTTTTAAGGAACTTGGCAGGTAAGTTTCTCCAAACATCTTGGAGAACTAAACACAGTTCTGTAATACCAGACAGACTCAATTATGTTGAGATCAGGGCTCTGTTGGGGCCATACCATCACTTCCAGGACTCCTTGTTCTTTATGCTGAAGACAGTTCTTAATGAATTTGGCTGTTTGTATAGGGTCATTGTCATGCTGCAGAATACATTTGGGGCCAATCAGATGCCTCCCTGATGGTATTGCAGAGGGTAATCCAGACATGGACCCTTGCTCTCAGTGCCTAGGGAAACCGGCTGCACCTCACTGATGAGGTGCAAACAAGGCTGAAACATGCGTATGGGGTTAGCTGGTATTTCCAGTGCAGAGGTGACTTGCCAATCGTTTTGAAACAGTACCGGCCTTTTGGGCGGGATTAGTCTAATATGTATGTAGAAATTTCTTCTCTGTAATGGCACTAGATAGATAAAATGTGATGCTCTTGAGCGGTGACTAGCCATAGAACAGGCAACATTTCTTCTGTTTGTGCTCAGAGCCTCTCACATATTTTGGTTTGCTATCTAAATAGCCTCTCACGTCCTTTGGTTTGTTTTTGAAACACTCTTAGAGACTCTCCCTAAGGGGAAAGGTTAATCCAGACATGGACCCCTTGCTCTCAGTGCCTAGTGAAACCTGATGAAGCACAAACAAGGCAAAAACTTAAGTCTGGGGTTAGCTGGTATTTCCTGTGCTGAGGGGACTTGCCCACCATTTTGGAACTGGCCCACCCTTTTGAGTGGGAGTAGTTTAATATGTATGTGGACATTTCTCCTCTGTAATGGCACTAGAGAGCTAAAATGTGATGCTCATGAGTGTGACTAGCCATAGAAGAGGCAACATTTTTTCTGTTTGTGCTTAGAGCCTCTCGCATATTTTGGTTTGCTATCTAAATAGGGGTAGTTTTTTTACTTAGATAGGGATGATTACTGGAGGTAACATCTCACCTAACCCAGGCCTCCCTTCCATTCACTCTGATACAGCAACACACTCTCACACGTGGAACATCTGTAACTTAATACCCATACCTGGGAATGTTTTGTGGAGCTCCTGGAAAGGGATCATGGGCTGTGACTAGGCTTGTATAAATGACATGAATTGCATCATAAATAGATCATGGCTTAATCTGGTGGTCAAGACTTTATTGGAATTGGACTGGAAAGTGAGAAGGGAGTGGGCAGAAAAGGGTGGGCAGTAGGGAGAAATGAGAAGTGGACAGTTACCCAACACAGCTAGAGAATCAGCCTCTGTTCTCAGAGAACTGGTAATTAACTCTAAAAACAGAAGTGTGTGGGGACATTTTTACCTATAAGGAGGGCTGGTGGATCCACAGTAATCTTGGACAGGGACCCACTCACTGCAGGCCTATAAATGTTTCTTTATATCAAGTAATTCCTTCTTTATAACTTTTTAAATGGTTGTATGTCTCTTGTTTTTAATTTTAAACACTGGGACCCCCAAGCATTATATATACCATCATAAATATGTTATTAAAGGGACCCTAACGTGTTTACTACTACAATTATAACACTTTCTCAGGGTTTTTGTTTTTAATCTAGATAGGGCCTTACAGGTGCATTAGATTAGGACTTGCCAAATATTGAGGTTACTTGATGGGGTTGGTAAGCTTATACATAGTTTGACCAAGTTGTGAACTAAATCCTTATATTTATTAACACAATGGATGTATATATGCCCAATAAAGGACACACATTTGCACTTTGTATGAAGGAACGCAGGTCTGTCTTTTTGTTTTGTGCTCGCACTTTAGGTTTCGACCTAATACCTGGGGGACTGGAGAACCCTTTCATTCCTTTCTGCCATCTATACACTAGTCTCTTTATCTTATTTTAATTTAATTTATTATATGTATACATTATGGTGATTTAGTGTTGTGAGCTATTCCTTTTTTCTATGATAATTACAGTACCACATCACCTAACCTTCACCCCTCCCTTTTGTTTCAGTCTCTAGAATGCCCGCTTTGTAAGCAATAAACTAACCTCTGTTCACTATCTGTTCACCTCACACCTAAACCTCCTTGCCATCACTGAAACCTGGCTTACATCAGACACTGCTTCCACTGTTGCAGTTTCCTATAGCACTTTCAATTCACCCATACCCGTAGACCCGGTAACAGACAGAGGGTGGAGTAGGCATCCTGTTGTTCACTAACTACACATTTCAGTTATTCCCTGTGTTCCCTCTCTCTCCTTTCCTACCTTTGAAGTTCATACAGTTCATCTCTTCTCCCCTCTCCCCTTGCATGTCACTTTCATACATGGACTACCTGGTCCTGCAACAATTCCTTGACCACTTTAACTCCTGGTTACCTCATTTTATGTCCTCTGACTTGCGCACTCTCATCCGGGGGGACATAAACATCTCCATAGATAGCCCCAACACCCTCTGTTCCCTCAAACTATTGTTATTAACACCCTCCTTTGGTCTATCACAGTGGATCAACTCTCCCCACACAGTGATGGTCACTCCCTTGAACTGATCTTCGCAAACCTCTGTCTCTAACTTCTCTAATGTTCCTTTCCTTCTCTCGAACTGATCTGCAACAATTCTCCACATCCCTGCAACTTCTCCTTAACCCCATTTCTACACTTACTTGTCCCAAACAAACCACAGCTCTCTGCAACATAACTCTTACAACAGCTCTTGACAGGGCTGCACCTGAAGCTCTATGACACCCCCGCAGAACCTCATTACAATCTTGGCACACAAATCAAATGTAGTGCCTCCAAGGGTGATCACACAATTTGAAAGACATTGGAGGAAATTGTACTCCTCACTTGACCGTATACAATATAAATTAATTCTCTGTTCCTATAACGCTACCCTCTTCCTGACCAAGCAACCATATTTTTCCTCCTTATTTCTCACCTTTCCTCAAACACCTCTTCTCAGCCTTTAAATTTCTTCTATGCCCACTAAAACAAACCCCTTCTACTAACTTCTCTTCCCAAGATCTCACCATCCACTTCAAAGACAAAATCAAACTACAACCCCATCATGACCTCATTGTACACACATGTTCTTTTTCTCCCAAACTGATCTGTCATTCGACTGGACCACTGCACTGAAAAACACTTCTTTCTCCCACCCTCTGACTGGCAGTTCATGTGGCAGGGGACACTTCACCCATAGCACTTGCTCCTTCTGTGTCTCACCTCCCTTCCTCTAGACTGAAAGCTCTAATGAGCAGGGCCTTCTGTTCCTGTTGTTTGCTATGTTCCTTTTGTACTGTTTAATGCCTCTGATTATCTATTCTCCATTGTGCAGTGTTGCAGAATAAGTTGGCGCTATTTACAGGATAATAATAATACCAATAACAATAATAATTCCTATTGTTTTTCTCTGAGTAGCTGTGACTGAAAGACAGATTTAAAGAGAGATCACTATATACAGCAAACCGCAGCAATAATGCAACATATTTTACTACAATATCTTGATTGTTAAGCTATGAAGTGTGGTATTGTATATGCAGTTTTTCTTCAGGTTAACCCAAAGCAGTGCGTTGTGTACCCCTGTGGCAGTCAAATGGTTAAAGGAAGTCATTTTTCTTGCACTCTTCAGTTCCTACTGTCTTGGATGCAGCAGAGTACAGTCTCCTGAGTAGGAAGTGAGAGAGTTGAAGGAAAACACAATTAATGTTTTATTTTATTGTCAGTTCACACACACACATACACATACATACACACACACGTACGCAGGAAGGAAAACACTATTAATTAAAGCTGTGTTTTATTTTTTTGTCAATTCACACACCCAATTGCCTTAAAACACATATACAAGCACATATACACTCACACATACACACACACAAACACACACACACTAACATATACATACACACCTACATGCACACACACACACATTCATGTGCGTGCACACACACTGAATTTACCCAATTTAAAGACAACAGTTTGACAGATTATATTATTGTTATTATTATCTTATAACTGTGTATCTTACAGTGTGAACATAGTAGGGGTATCCTAAAAGATAATGGAAAACACCCCAAATTCAACATGCAGTCAGGGCTAGATTTACATCCCAGGTACCCCTAGGCAAGGCTTCTATACTTTCTTATCTCGGCCCATAGCCACACCCACACTCCTCACATGACCCTGTCCTCAATCTCACCCACTGCTTTCTGGCACAGAAAACACCCATAGTCAAACAAGAATGAAAAAAAAGTTTAAACCTCTTGGTTTCTGGTGAAATCTCCAACACATCTCTATCATCCAAGGGGTTAAATAATAGCCAGCAAAGGGTAAAACACTGGTGGTGCAGGTACACTGAAATTATACTGGCCACACCCATAATTCAGATTGTGGGTGTAGCCAGCACAGCTATGGCACCCCTGGAGCTCTAATCAGTGCCTGTGTGATGATAGATAAATAGATAGATAGATAGATAGATGCACAGGTTTCTAACAAGATAAGTACAAATGGCATTTTTTTTCTTTTTAGAGTTCACTGTAAAAGATATTCTTGTCATTATGCATAAGCAAGAATGCATTTCTCATTACACTTTATCATGTGTGGGTTTAACAAAAGATGCACTGGAATCATGTTAACTGGTTGTGGAATTTGCAGTTAATTATCATTATTCCAAAGTGCTTGCAAAGTCTTTATTCACTGAGTCAAAGACACTGCTTGGTCTCTTAGCTGAAAACATGTCTCTCTGGAATCTTATCAATGAAGGACCATCCATTACTCTCCAACATGAGAGTTATGTGGTCCCCACTCAATACAGTATCAAACAGTGAGGTGATCTACACTTACGAAGTATACTTCAAAAAGCATTTGAGGCAAGGAAATTGTAACAGCTGATAAAGATGTTGTTAACTGTGTCTGAAGTGGAACTTAAGCTAACTGCTGGAATACTTTCAAAAAGCTCTGACCACAATTAAGCACTTATTGAAGGAAGAGCTGCAATTTTCCAAGACTCACAGCAAAAATGATAGTGATACAAGGGAAAGTTCTGTGATAATGTATCTTCATTAGATATAGAATATATTTATCTAAAAACAAGCAGATAAGATATAAAATAATGACTAACATCAATAATGTTTTTTGTTACACGCTCAAATGTCTTCAGATTTGCAAAACAACACAAGACACAGGTGGTACCTACTTTTGATTTCTTCACTTTTCGCACTTAACCCTTTGCGTGTCAGAGTTGCAATGCGTTGGATACCTCCACGGTGCTTCATGGGTTAAAATAGTAATGCAAAAATTGTTTAACCCTTTGAGTGCCAGAGGGGCATGCAATGCATTGTATTGCAAAATGAGAAATGTAATGTGGAGTAAACCAGCTGCTCCATAGGGGACAACTCCCCATTGGTTTCAATGGGACTTTTAACCCCTAAAATGCTAGAGTGCAGCGTTCCTCAAAGGTGAGCAGGAATAAGGGACCCAGCACTGAAATAAATTAAACAGCAATTAAAACCGGGCAGAGCTGCATGGTACATCTGGATTGCTCATTTTTGCACACCTTAGAGTGAACACTGCTCGAGAGGTCTGCAATGCATTGAAAAGCAAAGTGCTGGAGATCTTTCTAGCATTCAAGGGGTTAAAATCTCAGGTTAAATGAATGGGAATCGGGGGAATTTTTGTCACCTCTGGTGCAGTTGGTGTGCTACAGAATTACACCAGTTTAGCACATCTGCCTCACTATCACTAATCCAAGCTTATTCACTGAAATAGACAGATGTGTGGAAATTAGCTATCATAATAAATACCCTGTGGTGGAAGCATAAGTACCCCAAGCTTGTAACTTAAGTAAAATGTGTAATTTGTACAGAAAGATTATAAGACGTCTAGCTTATTTTATTCAGGGGAGGTCTGAGTGGCTGGGCACAAAGTCACAGACCAAGGAGTGAGCTGTTGCTGGGGAGAAGCCTGAGTACTCACAGTGCACCACTGCTAACTCATTGAGTAGGTCTGCCGACTTTAGTGCGGAGGGTTGCTGAGCTATTAACAAAAGATTGTCACTCCTTAAAGTGATAGTAATACTTGAAATTCAAAGCATTTAATTCTGTAGATATTTACAAAATAAATTAAATGAGCCATTTACGATCCTTTATGAGCCTTTATGGTTTGGGAGATATCAGTCTGCAAAATTCCCCCTTCCCTCCCCTTGTGCTGACGTCAGCTTTAAAACTTACAGACTGAGATCGCAGTCCATAGACCGTCCTGCGGATCTTCAACAGACCAGAGCCGTGATCGCGGTAGTTACAAAAAAATACTTCATTTGAACCGTCTACAACATGTGCCTGGTTTTCAAGTTTTAAAGTTGATGTCATCACAAGGGGAGGGAAGGGGGATCTTTGCAGACTTATATCTCCCAAACCATAAAGGTTTGGGAGATCGGAAATGGCGCAATTAGATTATTTTGTAAATATCTACAGAATTAAATGGTTTGAATTACAAGTATTAATATCACTTTAAGTGTTCCTATGATAAGACTACACTAACTGAGATCCTGTCCACATGTCACCTTGCTCTGATTAGCTCATGGGAAGGTGGAGGAATAAGTGGTCTGGCTCTCCGCCAGTATATATTGAAGGTAAACACTCAGAGGGCCATGTAGCAGACATAGAACAAGAAAGAACTCCACAGACAGTAATGTAAAACAAGCAAATTATACACACTCATATAACCATATATAACCACTTAGGTCTTAGACATCTCGTGGTCCCATGCACCCAACAGTCATGAGCCATGTCCTATCACGCTGCTCTTTCCAAGCCATGCTTCCAAGATGCACTTAACATTGAGCAGGTCCTTCCCCACATTGCCTGTGAGATTCTTCCCATTTCCCTTAGTTAATACAGTGTAAGAAGTAAAGGACTGCAGTGGCCTCCCTTCTGCATATATGTTGCCAGTCCAGTCATAGTGTTACTAGAGTAGCTCCATTACAATTGTTAGCTCTGTGGAATAACAATTGAAACAGAGTTTACAGCTCAAATGGGGCTACACAAGTACTGTAGCTCAATTTCAGTTATAAGCTCTGTCGTATTACTTGCCTTACTTCCCAACATTAATGCCAGTTATAGAATGAGCAAAAGGGGTGGGCTTGAATGGTGAGCTGGAGTGATAACCGTTGGGGGTGAAATATATATGTGGATGGGGCTTAACTGGGTGTGGTCAGTTCACCCTTGATCATTAATAGTTTTTTGTGAAATTACTCTAATTGATAGTTTTCTCAAATACACATCAAATAATTGTGTATTGTAATACATTTTTATTTCAGAATATAGTGCAGTGAATTACCTAGTGAAAAAAAATTACACATTTTCATGCCAGCCAACTGTCCCGATTTACACAGGATAGTCCCAATTTTAGGGCCCAAAGCCGCTGTTCTGCCCGCATAGCTGTATGTCCCGTTTTCCCTGGCATGTTCAGTTTGCCCACAGTGCACTACCGCTATTAATTTTATGCATGCATGCCACACTTGGTAATATTATGCGCACGCATGCAATCGCACAAGTCTGCCTGCCACCCTGAGAAGTGAGTGTGAGGCTGAGCTTGAAAGACCCGCCGGCGCTGAGCCTAACAAAATTGACGAACTACTTCAGCTTAGCAGTCCATTGATCTACTTCCTGGCGCCTACCCTAGGTACAATAATGTAATAACTATTTTCTTGTGCAAAACTGCAGTTTGATTCTGACGATCAGATGACCGATCCATCGCGGTGATGGCTCAGCTGTGGCTAAGTTAAGTTGTGCGGTGCAAGGAGGGTGGTTCAGGCCATGTGCCCACTGTCTCAGTGTCACTTGATGGCTGGCTGGCAGCGCCGTGCTAAGTTGACAATATCCGTGCTGACACTGAATGAGCACACAGACATCATGCCTCCGGTGTAACTTGGAGGAGGCCAGGCACAAGGAAGGCAGGCAGGCACTGACTGAGGCAGCATGCTGAGCACAGCAGCGTCAGTCACACTGTGACAGTGCTCATCATGCTGCCTCACTCAGTCAGTGCCTGCCTTGCTTGTGCTTGGCCTCCTCCGAATTACACCGGAGGCATAATCAGGACCAGGATAGCTTAGCCCGGGCTGTGGTGTTCAACTGTACGATTGGTGCTAGTGCTGCTTGCAGCCGCCAGAGCAGTCCTTCTCCTCTGAGGGAGTGCCAGGGTGCACAATGCATCGTATACCCCTCTGACACTGCAGACACTCAAAGGTTTTGGGTACCTCTCTGGCACTCAAAGGGTTAAGGACGTTTCGTGTGACTGCATGTGTTTGACGTTTCTGCATGTGTTTGATGGATGACACTGACTGCAGTGCTCAGCTGTTATTTTGTGTACTGTTGGGCAAGTGAAGTGAGTCAGACAAAAAAGGGGGTTAGGGGTGAGAGCACTGGACACCCTGGTTGTTTTGGTTTGACCCTTATTTCTACCCCACTTGTGGAGCAGAAAGAAGAAGCTGACAGAGGTAAACAACCACAGGTGCAGAAATGATTCCAGTAGCCCCCTCCCAAGCACGCTCTTCTAACCCCCTTTTTATTCTCTGACTTCACTTGCCCAAGACAATGTAGTAGAGAAAGTCAGCAGCCTCCATCAAACATGCAATCATAAGAAGTCAATTTGCCAGAGGGAAACCCTTCTGGGTTAAGCAACCCCTTGAGACAGTGCCAGAGAGGAAACTTCTGGCAAAGACTCAAGGGGCTGCTTAGCCTGTACATTGTTCTGTTCGCACAAGAAAAGTGACTTTCTTTAAAAATTCCAAAGAGTTAATTTATAATCTGCATAATGGAGGCTTCTTTGATGGGGCCAGCACAGCTTAGACAACCCTTAAAATATGGAGCTCTAGCAGTTGTCTACTCTGACTATTGGGAATTTCAGCCCAGAATATAAAATATCTAATTTATCTAAACAAAAAAAGAGTCTGAGATATCAGTAGCAGATGGAAATGACAGGTTTTACTGGGGGAAGCATTGGCTGGTTGCTGTGAAAGCCTCATGGGCACTGGGCAGCCAAATCTATGGCTTCAGCAGATGTTTACCATGCAACAGGGCCATAACCCTCAGTTATTAAATTTATCAAGCATTACAAATCTGACACCCTGATGACAAAACTTTTTTGGTATAAAATCATTGAGTTAGCAGTTAATTCATAAAGTTTATTTGAAAGAACCTTACAATTGAGTGTTCATTGGCAATTTAAATTTCTCTCCATTACGTTCAGCTTGGGTCGGTGCCTCAGTTGAAGCATTTGCCAATAATCTTAACGTTTTCAGGTTATCCTGCTATAAATTATTACTGTTAGTTTTTTGGGTTAAGAATTGAAGACTACAGGCTAATGGGAGGGAAAATTAAAAAGTTTTGATTTAGTTTTTCTCTTCTGTCAGTTTTCAGGGCTAACCTAATTGCGATGCTGTCAGTCACACTGGTGACTGTAACACTGGTCATGTCACCCAGTTTTAAAGGTACTGCTGGGCTACAATGCCTTTTGCGTGTAGAACTATCAATTTGCGTGGATGCATGAAAATCCAGGATTCTGCATCTTTATTGTGTTCCAGTGAGAACTCTGTAAAGATGTAGTAAGGGAGGTCTGCATAGCACTCTATGGGCCATTGGCAGACCTTATCTATAAGTTTTGGAGGTTAGAATACTTATCTGAAACTCCAATGAATGGACGATGCACATGGGCACAAGCCAATAATATTGTTCTGTGCTCGCATGAACTGGCTGTCAGATACAGTTGTCTTTCATTCAGATCAGCAATGGAATGTAAGGAAAGGTGATACAAATGGCCATATGTTCAAAGAAGTAGCGAAATAGCTTTTGTTGTTTGTAATGACTTTTCAAAGTACAGTGTCATTGGGCTCATTAATATTTTCATACAGTTCGGCTGTGATCGGAAATATATTGTTTGTTCTGACTGAGATTGTCATATGTAAAGACAAAAATGTTGTATGCAATGACAAAAATGTCTTAACTAACGACAAAAATGTCTTAACTAAAGACAAAAATTCTCACATTCAGAACTTCACCTTCCCTCCACTTTTTTCTTAACTTACAAATTTTGTCTTTTGCAAGACAATTTTGTTGTTGTTAGTTACGACAAATTTTCTTTTCCTCTATATGACACTGGAGAATAGTTTAGCCACACCCTTTCCCCACCCCTTTGCCTGGCAATTCTGGAGTTTTATCGTAGACAACAGGCATTACTAGTTTTTTGTCTTATACGCTATAGAAAATATGTCGTTCATGCACACAATTACTTATTTTTGTCGTTCATACAACATTTTTATTAGATTATCCCTTTGAACATACGGCCCAAAAAAGGGTAACAAAACTGTTGTATGGTGCTGAAACAGTTCTGCTGCCTGTATGAAAGAGCCCTTAGGCAGAAAAAGTTTTCTAATTATGATGATAACTAATTTCTACTATTAACATTTGTTATATATACTTGAGAGAGAGAGAGACCCACTTTATTTATTTCAAATCTATAATTTGATTAATTAATTCAGTTACATTCTATATTTCAAATCTAGTTGGAAGTAGTAATGTATTTTATCAGAGTTCTTCTTTATATTATTTGGTCATCTTTGTAATGACACGTCTGTAAAATAATACATATTGCTAAGTAGCTTCACATTACAGAAAAGATACACAAAGACAGCTTTTGATTGCCTTCAGACTACATCTGCTGTACAAAGTCAGATGAAACGACAATACGGAGATTTCCTTTATGTTCTGATTCTCATCCAGCTGCACCTAAGTTTTAAAAGAATGTATCAAAGAAAGCTTTGCTCTATCTATTGATTTCAAACAAATTCAAACGACAATTCGATTACCTCTAGTGAATCCTTTTGACATACTCCATTTTGAAAACTGTCACAAGAGATATTGAATTAGATTACAACCAGACTGTTGCATAGAAAACAGAATTCATTATATCATTCGTAATAAATGAAATATAAAAAGGAAAAAAACTGTTATTATTGGAAGTTTTTACATTGTTCCTTGTACACAACATTGTGTTAACCCCTTAAATGCATAGCACATCACTCTGGTTCTTATGGATTTAATATATAGAGCATTTTGTAACATGATATGGCATAATATTACCACATAATTTACATATCTGGCAACTTTTGTCTTTGGAGAACCTGGAGAGGGCTCATGAACTGGTAATGAGAGTGATGAAACCATGTGATTTGCATCTTAAAGTAGGTGGGGCCTAACTGGGTGGGCAAGATTAAGAGGAGAAAAGGTGCGGTTTCACTTTAGAATGAGCAGGAATTAGGTGGAATTGGGAGAGAAACTGGCAGAATGGCTGCGAAGTGGTCAGAGTGAGGGAATTTAAACATGCATGGGATAGGCATAAGGCTATCCTGAATAGGGATGGGCGAAAATTTTAGCCTCAAACTGAAATCGGCGAATAATGGCACTTGCCTCTTGGCGAAAAATTTCCTGCGAAAAGTGCCATTTTTCCGCTTTTACCTGCCTTTTCCGCCCATTGAAATCAATGGAAAAGAAAAGTTTTCTACAGCCACATAAAAGGCTGTCAGACTCTCACAGCAGCCATTCTGTGTTTGTGAGAGGAGAGAGCAGCATGTTTTTTATCTAGAAGAGATAGGCAAATAAAGGGGAATTGAAGCTTAGTTTAGGAAGTCATTTAGGGAGGAAGGAGGTTGTCCCCCAAATACTCAAAAATTCCATGTGATCTTGCCGGGCTTGTCCCTGTGCTAGGTGGGGAAGTCTGGGGAAAGACGTTGTTGATTTTCTTTTTTAGTTATAATTTTTTTTGGACAGACTGTGATAAGACAACTGGGTGGACAAAAAAAAAAAAAAGAATAAAAAACAAAATATCTTAGGTGACAGTGACAGACAGCTGACTGGACTTAGGCAAGGCATCATACAGCTCCATCAGTTGTGTTGTGTATCGTACAGTAAAAAACACAGTGTAGTGTCCAGCAAAAGCACAAGGGGAAGGGGGAGGGGTGGAGCAGTGCAGGGATGTGAGAGTAAAGGAGTAGTTCAAAAACTGACTGCAGCAACGGTTGCTGCAGCATGTGTAATCAATGGTGATGATCCCTCTACTCCAAGGGAGGATGCAGTTTGTCAAGGTCCCAGCAAAACCAGTTCCAGCACCACCAGTAACAGCAGAAATAAAGAACCATATAAGAAGAACACTGAAGATGACAACAAGTCACATTCAGGTGTTGATGATGCTGGCAATAGCATAATAGAGGAAGGTATAGCAGCTGAACCACCTGCTGCATCAGATAGTGAGACAAACAAGCACCAAAACACCCATCCTCAAAGTAGTAGGGAACTTTGTTACAGTAAAAGTAAAAAGAAATTGTTTGAGACCACCAAAAGCTTAGAGGAGTATAAGGGTAGTGGGAAAGAACTGTCAGGTGATGCTGCTGCTGCTGAGGATGACCTAATGATGACTGATGATGATGCAAATCTAGAATATATCCCTCAAGCATCCTTATCTTGTTCAGATACAGATGAAGTTGAGAGTGATGATGATGACAGGGCTATAAGGTTAGCAGAAAGTCAAAGGCTGTATCTTCTGCCACTTTTAAAGAGCACTGTGCCTGTCTATAAACATTTTGAGAAAGCCATTGGAAAGTCTGACCCTGGACAAGTATAGATGTCAAAAAGCACACAGTCACCCTATCAGTCATCCTCAGCATCATTGCCTCTTCAAAACTCAAGTCCCACTTGGCCATACACACCTGTTTTGAGTACCCAGCAACAGCAACACAGGTTAACATCCACAGTGTTAGATATGACGAGTACCTCTGGTGCTGCTGCTGCTGTAAGTGCTGCACCTTTGACACCTAGTAGTAGTGGCAGTAGAATTACATCAACATCTACCTCCAGTAGTAGTAGAAGCAGAAAACACACATGACAGACAAAGGCAGGACAAATATATTAACAGCAGCACAGATGAGGAGGTGGAGGACAGATTGGACCACTGCTATGACCGATAAGTAATGTGTGTCAATAATCTGAGAAGGAGGATAGAGTATGACAATGGTAAAAATACATACACAAATCACACCATGCCAGTCCCCCACCACCATCACCACCACTAAAATAAATATGTACCACATAGTAGGTTGTACTTTATATTTTTAATTACTTGATATCATCATGAATATGTGTGTAACGGTTTGTTCGACACACAGACACAGTGGTTTAGGATAAAACACAGTTTTATTGAAATCACAATAATGAAATATCCTTCACAGGTCCTGTAGTATATCATCAGAATAATACAGACACTCGACAGGTTACATATGCATGTGCCTACACAGGTCCCGTATAACCTTAAAGTCCACAACAGTCTATACTGACACAGGTCAGGCAGAATAGGTTGAATTCCCAGGAGAAAGGTACTGCATGGGTTAATGATCTTCAAGATGTGTAAACAGACCCATGTGCAGAGAGGTCTGTGATGGAGCTCTCTCCGTGTAGACAGTTTAAGGATATGTAACGCCCAGAATGATAGGATTAGCGCAAAATAGGAAACTGCAGTAGCAGTAACGGAGACCAGACCACTTGCACTCTGCCGGAGCAGTAATGGAGACGAGACCAATGGCACACTGCCGTAGCAGTAACAGAGACAGGCCACTTGTATTCTGCTGGAGCAGTAACGGAGACTAGGCCAAAGGCACACTGCCATAGCAGTAATGGAGACAGGCTTACACTCTGACAGAGCAGTACCGGAGACTAGGCCAAAGGCACACTGCCGTAGCAGTAACTGAGACAGACTTGCACTCTGCCGGAGCAGTACCTGAGACTAGGCCAAAAGCACACTGCCATAGCAGTAACGAAGACAGACTTGCACTCTGCCGGAGCAGTACAGGAGCCTAGGCCAAAGGCACACTAGCACTCTGCAGGAGCCGTAACGGAGGACAAGGCCAATGAAACACTGCCGTAGCAGTAATGGAGACTACACTGGCACTCTGCAGGAGCAGTAACGGAGGACAAGGCCACTAGTACTCTGCAGAAGTGGTAACCGAAACCCAATTGCCTGAGGAGTCAGAATGTCGCCAAGACGACACAGCAACAGCCAGAGCAGGAACGCCAACCAATCCGGGTTGAATCATGGAGCAGGAACGTCAGCTGAGCCGGTTCGAATCACGGAGCAGGAACGTCAGCCAAGCCGGGTCGGTACACAGGAGCAGGAACGTCAGCCAAGCCGAGTCGGTACACAGGAGCAGGAACGTCAGCCAAGCCAGGTCGGTACACAGGAGCAGGAACGTCAACCAAACCGGGTCGGTACACAGGAGCAGGAACGTCAGCCAAACCGGGTCGGTACACAGGAACAGGAATTTCAGCCAGGCCGAGTTGGTACACAGGAGCAGATGCAGAAGAATAGTCAGGCAATCCGGGTCGGTACACAGGAGCAGGAGACAAGAAGCAGAGTAGTCAGGCAGACCAAGTCGGTACACTGGGATTCAGTGTAAAAAAGCATAAAAAAGAGCATAAAAAAGCACTGGTACAGGAACACCACAAAAGGGCACCTGATGGGTGCCAGAGCCCAGTATATAATGGCCATACGGGGCGGTTCAAGTGTAGACTAGCCAATGGGAGTAAAGCACCATCTAAACTGACAGAAAATAGCACGGGGAGAACGGGCACCGTGATAATGTGCCAGTGTCACTTAAGCAAGAAAGTGCTATGGGCAAAGGACAAATGCATTCTGCATGCTAACACATTTTTCAAGTCATATTTTTCTGTAGGACGCACAAGTTTGACTTTCAGCTACTTATTTCTAAAGTTCAACCCTCAGAAGAAGTAATATTACAGTGGGAAATGTAGTACCTATTGGAAATATATGCAAAAAATGCGTTAAAATAGGCAAAAAATGTGTTAACACAGGTGGAAAATTTGTTAAAATATGCAAAAAGGAGGACATTTTTGCATGGGGGAAAGGCAAAAATTTTCATGGAAAAAGCAAGAAATCGGCACGTTTTCTTGAAATTTGTCGTGGGAAATTTTTCACACTTTTCACCCACCCCTAATCCTGAACAAAAGACAAGATCAAGAACCAAATAAAATTTGAGGTTGTTTTACAGTATGAAAAATTTGTAGGCTAGATGGAACGGATGGTTCTTATCTGCCTTTAAATTGTATGTGTTTCCCAGGAAACTCACCAAAGCTGGAGAATCATCCTATATTCCAAGAGACCTTGTAATTAACTATAAAAACTAGAGTCTCTGGGGCAGATCCAGAGAGTTCCGAGGCATGATGATTTGTGGTCATGTCAATATATGAAAAGTAGGGCCTTCTGCACAAAAGGAGATATTTGGGGCAAACCAACTGCATCATACAAGAGAAATAAAAATTAAAATGTGATTGATTTAACTAGGACTTTTCTTCTCCTTAAATGCTAGAGATGTCTCCAGTGCAATGTAAACCAAACACACAAATTTCCCATAGGCTAACCTAGGCCAGGATTACATTACACATAACTTTATCACTGGTTTTATCTAAAGATTCCTCCATAGACTTCAATAGGAGTCTGTTAGAGAAAACCAGTCATAACATTTATCACCTACAACGTACAGTAATCTAGCCCTTTTTGAAGCTCCTTCAAGACATAAACAAGAATGAACCTCTCTCATGGAATGTGCAAAAAAAATTAACAAATTCCTTAAAATTAAAATTCCTACATCCCTAGATCAGAACAATGTGGAAAATTCAACCTTTAATTAATCCCCTTGGATTGTCCACATGTGAAGCAGTTCATGGTGAAAAACATAGTGCTGATATTAAATAGTAAATATTTATTATGAAATAGAAGCAAATATTATAGTGATTTTATTTTTTGAAACAGGGGTACTTTCACTGCTTGGAAAGGCTTTGTTTCACTTATTACCTTGTAAACTGTTGTTTTGTTATATTAACCCTTTGAGTGCCACAGGGGCATCCAATGAATTACTCTGAAAATACAAGACAGAAGAAAGAAGAGAATATGGAATGAAGATAAAAGCACAGGGGATGACAGGTAAGTGTAACACAGATAAGCTAATGATCAGTGCTTTGCAGTATGTCAGGCACAATAGCTTTTTCCTTTGAATTTCCCAATATTGCTGCTATTTAGCAGCGTTTTGGGAACATAATGCACAAAACAGATGTTTGGCCACAAGACCATTTCTGTGGTCTAACATCCGTTGTGCTTTTAGCCGGAAGGACAACTGAATACCTACTTAGATATTTTCTTTTGAGAGTTGGTATCCATTTTGCTTTATTAACGGGCTCAGCTGAATCGAGCCCTTATTCTCCCATTCTATGGGAGAGAAGAGCCACCACTGGCTACAGTTCTTCAAAGTAAAAGCTGAACTCTTTGTGACAGTTTGAACTGTGAGTAAAACAGCTGTCAGCAGTGAGTATCCTTGTTGCACGCAACAGGAATACCTCAATAATCTATGTTTTGTTTTTGTTCCATAACAAAACTTTATTGATCCTTTAACCCCTTAATGACTGGCCGACGAGGAGCATGGACGACTCTGCAGGACCATGGGCCATTTCTTTTTTTTTTTTTTTTTTGATTAACAGATTCTGGGGTTACTGAGTGGCATGCAGCCACGTGGTGACCCCAGAAATTCCATGACATGCCAGGAATGTGACCGGTACTTAAGTGCAGGAACCGGCGTGACTGTCCTGGCAAGTCAAGGGTCGTTAAGAGGCTGAACAGAAATTTTTTAAACTGACTACGAGGAAAACTTAATAAGTAAGATATACATAAAGTTCAACAGAAAGGAAAGCAACCAAAATTTAACAGAAAAAAAAAATTTTGCTCTGAATTTTGTAGTAGAGTGCAATACTGCAGTGTGAAGTATAGTGGCTGAACTACCACTGATGCAGGAGGTCCAGAGCACTGTATCCCAGGCAACTTTAGGGCCCCACTGAATACTGAAAATAGAAAAGGTTTAGGGTTCTTAAAGGGATAGTAATGTTTCATAATAAAAGCAGCTCTAATTAATCATTATAGTATTTGTACTTTGGAGTGCGTTATTTAAATTCTGTCATAGTTGTAGGTCAAGAGTAATTCAATGACAAAGTGTCCTCCTCCCACCCCTTTTACTGATGTAACACTGCTCAGACAGAGCAGAAGGGAGGTGCCCAGGTAGATTGCAGAGAGGGACAATCTTCAGTTAAGATAAGGGAAAAACCTGAAAAACTTGTCAAGGCGGGCAGGGATTTCATTGTTCTAATAGGAATAAGAGTGTCCCCTTCTGTTACCTGTCTGGTCTATGGACTGCATTCCACATCTGAGAAGAGATTGCTTACACTAGGTAAAAGGGGCGGGAGGGGAAACTTTGCTTGTGAATATCTCTCAAATCATAAAGGTTTGAGAGATAAGACTTATATCATTCTTCATGGTTTTTTAATGCCTACAAAATAAAATAAAGATAAAACGAAGTATTACTATCCCTTTAAGTAATTTGCAGTGAATTGGTGGCCAAAAATTATTTCTTTTAATTCTTATACCCAGATCACCTTGGAGATTATTCACTAAAGCGTTATAAAGAGGTGATAACGTGGAGATAACTTCTCCAGTGATGTCACTTTCCCAGCTCCCCATATTATTCTATGGAGCTCATGCACTAAGATCTCCAAAGTTGGAATAAAGAATCCTATATAATAATTCGCTAAGTTGTGTGTAACGCCCGACATGCGCAGTAGACACTGCTGCGTGTGCGGCAGTCATGCGCAGTACAGACTGCCCGTGCCGCGGCTGATACAGAGCTGGGCGCTCTGAAGGAGCGTCCAGCTCTGTATCAGCAGTGGCGCGGGCAGTCTCTACTGCTCGTGACTGCCCCGCGACCGGCTGCCAGAGGCACTGTGGCCCGTGTAAAGGGCTGTTCAACTAGTATTCAATATAACATCACTGGATAAGTCATCTCCACTTTATCGCCTGCCTATAACAACTTTGTGCATAATCCCCCTTCTGTGATAAACAAGACTTTAACCCTTTGAATGCCAGAGAGGAATCCAATGCGTTGGATACCTCTCTGGCACTCAAAGGGTTATACATCTGCAAAAATGTTTAAAATATTAAATTGGTCATTTAAAAAGACAGGAAGAAATGGGACAGTTCTGAAGCAAACCAGTCGCATTCTATGGAAAAACTAAACCAGAGAGAACAAGAGGGTGATGTATAAAAAACCTATCTAAGGGCTGTATATTCAAAAGAAAAGTAGAGGTGTTCTGGAGCAAACCATTCATGCTATTGGGGGAGAACTAAAAAGTCACATTGATTTAAATGGGGATTTTAACCCCTTGAATGAGAGAGGTCGCTAATGCATTAAACCTTCCCAAAGTGCCTTTTGATTTAAATGGGGGACATTAACCCCTTACATGCTGTGCCTTGGAGTTTTCAAGGGGTAAAAAGCCCCATTTAGAACAATGAGAAGTATTTTCTTTGTCCCCTTTGCTACAGATGGTTTGCCCCATAATTGCTCCAGTTTGCTTTCATACATAAAGACAAACATCTATAAACCTTTCTATATATCCTCATGTCTCTTTGTGCCAATTTCTCTGGCATTTGCCTTTTGATGCCAGTTTTATACATCCCCCTCTCTATATATTTCCATTAAGAATAAGTTATAGCTGGTGTTTAGCTTTAACCATTAACCCGTTGAGTGCCAGAGAGGTATCCAATGCATTGCAACACAATGCATCAGATACCTTTCTGGCACTTAAATGGTTAAAAGTGCCTTTGTTTTTGTTGTAATTAATACACACATTGTGACACCATTCTTATTAAGACCATGACCATTTCTATTCCACCTTTCAAAAAAGTCAACTGACATTTTCTTATTTGTCAGTGTTTTCTCTTCATGGTCTTCACCTGACAGAGGTCCTGTCTCCCAAGTAGGATTGGAAACACTGTTCAACACTGTTATACAGGACCACTCAGACAGCTAGCACTTGTGTTTGAGCATAGCCAAACAGCACAACCAATGATGATTGCAAATACAAAAAAGTTATTACAAAAGACATAAGGGAATGGAAAAAAAATCATATTTATACCTTCATTTATATTGGAATCACTCAAAACCATGGAATAACATATTAGGTAAGTTAGTAAGGTAGCTAGAGGCCTCATGAGTAAAGTGGTACCCTGTTAGTATGAACTGAGATGACCAAAAAATTCTTGGACCTCAGTCTGTTGGAGTTCTTGCTTTCTTTAAAGGCTTGCAACAACTATAGAAAACAATATATGGCACACCTTTTTGGAAAGACTCACTGCTTCAAGTGAAGGATTATGTAGCTTTCTACCCCTTGCCTGCTGTGCATAAATGTTTACAGAAGTTTGCTCTATAGAAAAAAAGAAACTTATTTTTACATTTCTATCCCTTCAAAGGTGCTAAAATCTTTGGAAACTGGAATCTCCTACTCAATTAACGGCTACTCTACACACCATAGGTGAGAGCTTATATATCATAGGTTGTGCCAGAGGTTTAAAACTCCCCTTACATGTTTTTTTCAAATTTGACCCGTTTGTATTAAAATAGCTGTAGCCAATTCAGATAAGACAAGACACACCATTTTGGAAATAAGACAGCCCAGTGCACCAAACGAAGGTAATTTGTCTTTCTACTACTAGCTCTGTATGAACATGTTTCCAGAAACATTTTTCCATAAAAAAATCAGTATTTTAATTTTTCTACCCCTTCAAAGGTGCCAAAATATTTGAAAACCTTGGAATGCCCTACACTATTCAGAACCTAATGGAAGCTCAAAATAATGGTACCAAATGGGTGTGAGCTGACATACTGTAGGGGATGCCAGTAGACCTAGCACACTTCTTTTTTTGAAATTACCTACTTGTGCTACAATGGTCATAACAATATAGACGTAAAGAAAAAGTAGACAAGGCATAGACAATCAGGTGAATCAAATGAATAGAAGGTTTCTTATCTATCTACCCCGTATGCTAGTTCACATAAATATTTCCAGAAGGTTGTTAAATTAAAAATGTATTTTAATTTTTCACTTCCAAAACGCTAAAATGTTTCTATATTTTTTCTTTGAGATACTAAAGTCTTTCAAAACCAGGAAATAGTCTATCTTTTTCAGTACCTACTAGCCTGAGTAAAATAGAACCCATTGGTACAAGTTTACATACAAAAGAGGATGTCAATACTGCAGAACAACACAGTACATGTAGATCTGGACAGCAATACTACTTTCTGCATTATATTAATTAAATACTTAGTTTAATTTTCTACATTATATTCATTTTCAACTTGCCCAGGCAGCCCTATTAAGATAAAATAGGCATAAATACCCTTGCTTGAAACAGGAGTATATATTCTTTCAAATGAAGCCAAGTTGGTACTCAAAGAAGCAGGAGGATGGAGAGATTGCTTTTTTAGGGCCTGCCACCTCCCTAAACTAATTTATTTTGGACTATATGGGCATGCAGGGTTTTCTCTTTCCAATCAGAGAACACAGATGTGGACTGGAGAAGGGGAGCTGAGCTATATAGGCGTATAGCTCCTAAAATGTATTAAACACATATGTATATGTCCATGTTTTTGTTTATACCAGGTAATTACATGTTGACCTCGTATAAATCCCTTCATACCTACCCTTACTGAGAACGGGAGAGACTTCCCTTTCCAACAAAAGTACCCCATCTATTCTAGGAGTTGGGGGCTGAAATACAGTCATGGGAGAAGGAAACCCCAAATTATATCTTAGGATAGAAGATGGTGGGGACCACTGCATCCTGAACTGATTTGTCATAACCATTGCTTCTGTTTCAACATGCCACCTGCTTCAAGTTGCAGTGAATAGGGGTGAACGAAAAGTGCGAAAAATGTTTCAAAATGTTCCTCCTTTTCACCTATTCCAGCAAATTTTTTGCCTATTCCAACACATTATTCTCCTATTCTAACACATTTTTCACTTAGTCTAACACATTTTTCTCCTATTCCAATAGGGATGAGCGAAAATTTTCGCCTGAAACTGAAATCGGCAAATAACGGCACTTTCCGCTTGGCGAATAATTTCCAGCGAAAAGTGCAGTTTTTCCTCTTTTTCCAACCTTTTTCACCCATTGAAATCAATGGGGAGAAAAGTTTTCTAGAGCCATATAAAAGGCTGTCAGGCTCTCACAGCATGCCGTTTTGTGTTTGTGAGAGGAGAGAATGATAGTTAATTTTTTTGAGCTAGTAGAGAAGACAGAGAGGGGAACTGAAGTTTAGTTTAGGGAATCTCTTAGGTAGGACATTTGTTCTGTTTATTAGGAGAGTCAGTGGGGCACTCTGGGGAGAAGAAGGAAGGAAGGAGGTTGACTGCAAATACTCCAAAATTCCATGTGACTGACTGACAAGACACAGCTAGGGATCTATTTGCTTGCTGATCTTGCTGTTATTATCTCTGTGCTGGGTGGTGGGGAAGTCTGGGGAAAGATGTTGTTGATTTTGTTTTTCAGTTATAATTTTTTTTGGACACACTGTGATAAGACAACAGGGTGGACAACTTAAAAAAATAAAAAAATAATAAAAAATAAAATAAAAAAATAAATAAATAAAAAAGAATAAAGAACTAAATATATTAGGTGACAGTGGCAGACAGCTGACTGGGCTTAGGCAAGGCATCATACAGCTCCATCAGTTTGTGTTATGTACCGTACAGTAAAAAAAACACAGTTGTGTAATGTCCAGCAAATGCACAAGGGGAAGGGGGAGGGGTAGAGCAGTGCAGGGACGTGAGAGTAAAGTAAAACTGACTGCAGCAATGGTTGCTGAAGCGTGTGCAATAAATAATGATGATCCCTCTACTCCAAGGGAGGATGCAGATTGTCAAGGTCCCAGCAAAACTAGTTCCAGCACCACCAGTAACAGCAGAAATAAAGAACCATATAAGAAGAACACTGAAGACGACATAATAGAGGAAGGTGTAGCAGCTGCAACACCTGCTGCATCAGATAGTGAGACAAACAAGCACCAAAACACTGTTCCTCAAAGTAGTATGGAACTTTGTTACAGTAAAAGTAAAAATAAATAGTTTGAGACCTCCAGTAGCTTAGAGGAATATAAGGGTAGTAGTGGGCAAGAACTGTCAGGTGATGCTGATGCTGCTGAGAATGACCTAATGATGACTGATGATGATGATGCAGATCTAGAATATATCCCTCCAGCATCCTTGTCTTGTTCAGATAAAGAGGAAGTTGAGAGTGAGGATGATGACAGGGTGTCACGGATATCAAGGAGTGGACAAGAGTCAGTACAGATTTTGAAACACCATCTTTATTGAGCAATGTAGATATTCAATGTAAACACCACAGGTACTGGATAAGGTGGAGCATAACACAGGAAGCCAGCGGTTCTGACCAGCAATAGGAGACTGCTTCTGAGTAGACTGGTCTACTGGAGACTGTGCAATAGCATCTGCTGGTGCTGGGACCCAGGAGAGATCTCAGCGTAATAACTGGGGCTAGGACCCAGGCAAGTATCAGTGTGGTGACTGGGACTAGGACCCAGGAGAGTATGAAGAGTAAGGTCGCAACAAAGAATATCAGACTGACTTAAGCCTATAGTCAGTATCGGGTGGTAAAGCAGACAAGCCAGGGGTCAATGCCAGAGTGGGTAGTCAGCCAGAGCCGAAGGTCCAATACCAAGCGGATGGTCAGACAAGCCAGGGGTCAATGCCAGAGTGGGTAGTCTGCCAGAGCCGAAGGTCCACTATCAAGCGGGTAGTCAGACAAGCCACAACACTGGAGACTGGAGAGACAGATAGACAAGCCAAGGATCATTCACGGACGCAAGCTAAACAGAACTGCACTGGAACACCATAAAAGGGCAACTGGTGTAGTGTCCAGGCAGTTTAAATACTAATTCCTCACCCCCCAGGAGCTGGAGCACTCAATGAGCATGTCCCTTTAAGAACTGGGATGCACTCCTGACTCTTCTGGCCAGAAGGAGAAGCCATCAGACGTGGCAGGAGCCGCAAGGGGCAGAAGCGAGGAGACCGGCCACCCAGACATGCACCATGGTGTTTGGCTCTCCTGAAGACACGACATAGCATGGCCGCGAGGCTGCAATCAGAGGGGACTGGCTGCTCAACCAAGCACTAGAGTGGCCAGATCTCCTCAATACAAAAGGTAAGCACAAGCACTTACACAGGGCTATAGGGTTAGCAGAAAGTCAAAGTCTGAATCTTCCACCACTTTTTTAGGAGCGCTGTGTCTGTCTATAAACTGTTTGAGAAAGCCATTGGAAAGTCTGACCCTGGATAAGCACAGATGTCAAAAAGCACACAGTCACCTCAGTCATCATCAGCATCATCGCCTCTTCAAAGTCCAACTACCACTCAGCCACACACACCTGTTTTGAGTACCCAGCAACAGCAACACAGGTTAACATCCACAATGTTAGATATGAGGAATGCCTCTGCTGCTGCTGCTGCTGTAAGTGTTGTACCTTTGACACACAGTAGTAGTGGCAGTAGAACTGCTTCAACATCTATTCCCAGTAGTAGTAGTAGTAGTAGTAGTAGTAGTAGTAGCAGCAGCACCACCTCAGTAACCCCTCATTCCATTAAGTCCACAGTATGGAGATACTTCACTCAGGATCCGGAAACTAAGCATGTTGCTATCTGTTGTCTGTGCAAAAAGTCCATGAGCAGGGGGAAAGCAGGCTCATACCTAGGCAACTTCTCTATGAGATCCTACCTGATGCACAAACACAGGTCTGACTGGGAGAGACACTATCAACAGGCCAAATGTGCCACAACTAGCAGCAGCAGAAGCACTTTAAAAAGTTCCCAGGGCTCTTGGGCAGAAAAAAAGAAGTAGTGAAGTTATTTATGTGTCAGAGAGTGTGCTGCTTCCAGTCCCAACAGTTAGTTCAGTCCAGGTAACACCTATAGCTCCTGCTGCAGAGGAGTATAAAGACTCTGACTTTGCTGTAGGAGATGGCAAGAGTCATAGACTGCTCACACATGGTGCATCTACCACCACCACCTCCTCTAGTAATGTTAAAGCAATAAAGTTTCAGGGTTCTTCTGCTATGTCCTGCCAACCCACACTGACTGAGTTCCTGGGAAGAAGTCAAAAACTTCACTAAAACAATCCTAATGTATGCTTGTGGAATGGCAAGGTTGCCAAGATGTTGGCAATGGACATGATGCTGTATTCTTTTGTAGAAAACCGAGGTTTCAGAGAACTGATGTCATGTGTAGCTCCACGCTGGAATATCCCAAGCCGCAGTTATTTTCCAGGACGGCTGTGCCTGAATTGTACAAGCAGGTGGTTAGTGTGGTGGGCAAAGGACTTAAAAGTGTGTATGGCAAGAAAATCCACCTAACAACAGATATGTGGACAAGTGGGCAGAGCACAGACTATATGACTGTGACTGCTCACTGGGTTTCCCTCCCAGCACAAACAGTGGAAAACACTAGCTTACAGCATCAGGTGAAAGCCAGAAATCATGATTCTGGTTGTGGCAGTGTGATTAAAAAGCGGAGGCAGCAGCAGGATAACACATACCATTGTCATGCCACCTTGTGCATGCAGAGTTTTGAGAGACAGTCCCACAAAGCTGTAGATGTTCTGAATAAGCTAGAGCAGGTGATAGAGGAATGGCTTGTACTCCACCCCTTAAAAGCTGGTTTTGTGTCTGCTGATAACGGCTCTAACATAATCGCTGCTTTGAGAATTGGTGGTATGGTGCATGTGCCCTGCTTTGCCCATGTGCTAAATTTAGTTGTGAGTAGATTCCTGGCAGAATCAGACAACCTCAAAGAGATGCTTACTATTGCCCACAAAATCTGTGCACATTTTAGTTGCTCCTACAGTGCACACAACGCTCTATATTAGATGCAAGAGCGTGATAACCTGCCCTTCACCAGCTGAAAATGGAGGTCCCTACCAGGTGGAATTCTTCCATGTACATGCTAGAGCATTCGTATGACCAGAATAAGGCCATTAGTGAGTACACCATGCAATACTAGAAGGATTTGGAGGGAGCCTCTTTATCACCTGGCCAATGGTAACTATTGTGCAATGTATGTGAGCTGCTGAAACCCTTAGAGGAGGCAACCATGCTGGTTAGTAGCATTGGGGCAGGAATTAGTGAAATTCTACCACTGATATTTTTATTGCAGAAAAAAATGAGGAACATGGCTGAGGATTCTTACCTGAATGACAACACAGACACACACCAGCTGGTAAAGGACATGCTAGCATGCTTTGAACAAGATCCTCGCATAGTGTATATTAAAAGCAATGAGGAATACATTCTTGCCACTTTGTGGGACCCCCGCTTTAAACACAAAATTTCAGAATTTCTGCCAAAGGGCCCATCAGCGGTTTGTCACAACAAGGAGTCATGGCGATCAGCAGAAACTCTCTGAGGCATAGGATTCTGTCAAGAAATATTGTGACATGCTTATTGATCGAGTGGAGGGTTGCATTGTGGAGGATGAGAGGGAGAAAGTGAGGGCACAACAAACATCTAGGCTGTACAGTGAAGAGGAAGGCAGCAAAGCATTTGAACCAGCAGGAGCAGCTACATCATCAACCAGAATATCCAATTAGGAACACAGGGCAATTCATGAGTCTCAGCAGGGGTGTGAAAAACCCAACATGGATAGCGGTGGTGGTGGTGGCGCCAGCAGCACATCTCTTTGGGACTTGCTCCCTGAGTATACATTGGTAACTGACACACAGGAACACTGTGTAGCTCCTAAAAGTAGACCCACTGCATGTGAGATGGTTTCCGCATATTTGCAGGATAGCTATGTTTTAGGCAGAATCAATGACCCCATGGACTACAGGCAAACAAAGCAGTGTGTTTGGCCAGCATTGACACCTACTGCAGTGGAGTCTGAGAGGGTTTTCAGTGCAGCTGGTTATATTACCAATGACCGCAGGACACGGCTATCAAGTAGTGTTGAGCGAGCATGCTCGGCCGATGCTCGGATCGGCTCAAGCATCGCTCTGCTCGGCACATGGCGGTACTCGTACGAGTACCGCATGTGCTCGCCCGCCATGTTCGGGTCTCCTCCCCGCACGTTTTGCGGCTGCTGCGCAGCCAATAAACGTGCAGGGAGGCTCTGACATCGGTGTAATGCCAGCAGCCATGTTGGCTGCTGGCATTACACTGATTGGCTGGCCAGAACCCGTGGTCAGGTGCTGTATAGCACCTGACCAGCGAGTTCGGCTCAGTCTTAGCCAGGGAGAGCTGAGGATAGGAAGGGAAAGGCAGTGTAGGGAGGAAAAAAACCAAATTTGTGAAAAAAAAGAACCAAAAGTCCTTTTTAGGACTACTGTGTGTGGGGGCAGCAGGTTATTTTGTGTGGGGGGAAAAAAACAAAAAAAAAAAAAAAAAAAAATATTCTGTTTAGTGTGCAAAGTTGCAGATTAGAGCACATTCTGTTTAGTGTGCACAGTTGCAGATTAGAGCACATTCTGTTTAGTGTGCAAAGTTGCAGATTAGAGCACATTCTGTTTAGTGTGCAAAGTTGCAGATTAGAGCACATTCTGTTTAGTGTGCAAAGTTGCAGATTAGAGCACATTCTGTTAAGTCTTCAAACTAAAATATCAAAGTCACATATTCCATTCAGTGTGCTTCGCCGCAGTTTAGCAGCACATTCTGTGTACTGTGCAGAGTTGCAGAATAGGAAGAAATACTGTTAAGTCTTCAAACTAAAATATCAAAGTCACATATTCCATTCAGTGTGCTTCGCCGCAGTTTAGCAGCACATTCTGTGTACTGTGCAGAGTTGCAGAATAGGAAGAAATACTGTTAAGTCTTCAAACTAAAATATCAAAGTCACATATTCCATTCAGTGTGCTTCGCCGCAGTTTAGCAGCACATTCTGTGTACTGTGCAGAGTTGCAGAATAGGAAGAAATACTGTTAAGTTTTCAAACTCAAATATTAAAGTCACATATTCCATTCAGTGTGTGTCACCGCCGTTTAGCAGCCTATTCTGTGTACTCTGCAGAGTTGCAGAATAGTAAGAAATACTGTTAAGTTTTCAAACTCAAATAATAAAGTCACATATTCCATTCAGTGTGTATCACCGCCGTTTAGCAGCCTATTCTGTGTACTCTGCACAGTTGCAGAATAGTAAGAAATACTGTTAAGTTTTCAAACTCAAATATTAAAGTCACATATTCCATTCAGTGTGTTTCACCGCCGTTTAGCAGCCTATTCTGTGTACTCTGCACAGTTGCAGAATAGTAAGAAATACTGTTAAGTTTTCAAACTCAAATATTAAAGTCACATATTCCATTCAGTGTGTTTCACCGCCGTTTAGCAGCCTATTCTGTGTACTCTGCAGAGTTGCAGAATAGGAAGAAATACTGTTAAGTCTTCAAACTAAAATATCAAAGTCACATATTCCATTCAGTGTGCTTCGCCGCAGTTTAGCAGCACATTCTGTGTAGTGTGCAGAGTTGCAGAATAGTAAGAAATACTGTTAAGTTTTCAAACTCAAATATTAAAGTCACATATTCCATTCAGTGTGTGTCACCGCCGTTTAGCAGCCTATTCTGTGTACTCTGCAGAGTTGCAGAATAGTAAGAAATACTGTTAAGTTTTCAAACTCAAATATTAAAGTCACATATTCCATTCAGTGTGTATCACCGCCGTTTAGCAGCCTATTCTGTGTACTCTGCACAGTTGCAGAATAGTAAGAAATACTGTTAAGTTTTCAAACTCAAATATTAAAGTCACATATTCCATTCAGTGTGTTTCACCGCCGTTTAGCAGCCTATTCTGTGTACTCTGCACAGTTGCAGAATAGTAAGAAATACTGTTAAGTTTTCAAACTCAAATATTAAAGTCACATATTCCATTCAGTGTGTTTCACCGCCGTTTAGCAGCCTATTCTGTGTACTCTGCAGAGTTGCAGAATAGGAAGAAATACTGTTAAGTCTTCAAACTAAAATATCAAAGTCACATATTCCATTCAGTGTGCTTCGCCGCAGTTTAGCAGCACATTCTGTGTAGTGTGCAGAGTTGCAGAATAGTAAGAAATACTGTTAAGTTTTCAAACTCAAATATTAAAGTCACATATTCCATTCAGTGTGTTTCACCGCCGTTTAGCAGCCTATTCTGTGTACTCTGCACAGTTGCAGAATAGTAAGAAATACTGTTAAGTTTTCAAACTCAAATATTAAAGTCACATATTCCATTCAGTGTGTTTCACCGCCGTTTAGCAGCCTATTCTGTGTACTCTGCAGAGTTGCAGAATAGTAAGAAATACTGTTAAGTTTTCAAACTCAAATATTAAAGTCACATATTCCATTCAGTGTGTGTCACCGCCGTTTAGCAGCCTATTCTGTGTACTCTGCACAGTTGCAGAATAGTAAGAAATACTGTTAAGTTTTCAAACTCAAATATTAAAGTCACATATTCCATTCAGTGTGTTTCACCGCCGTTTAGCAGCCTATTCTGTGTACTCTGCACAGTTGCAGAATAGTAAGAAATACTGTTAAGTTTTCAAACTCAAATATTAAAGTCACATATTCCATTCAGTGTGTATCAACGCCGTTTAGCAGCCTATTCTGTGTACTCTGCACAGTTGCAGAATAGTAAGAAATACTGTTAAGTTTTCAAACTCAAATATTAAAGTCACATATTCCATTCAGTGTGTGTCACCGCCGGTTAGCAGCCTATTCTGTGTACTCTGCAGAGTTGCAGAATAGGAAGAAATACTGTTAAGTTTTCAAACTCAAATATTAAAGTCACATATTCCGTGTAAGATGAAGAAGGCGGGTAAAAAGGGACTGGGAAGTGGACGTGATCCTGATAGTTCAGGGCGCGGGTCAGGACGCGGAGAAACTGTGCCTGGTGCCAGAGCACAAGAAAGAAAGACATCCACCATACCTAGCTTCATGTGTAATTTTACAGGGCGTCGCAGGACATCACTCTCGAGGTCCGACCACTGCGAACAGGTGGTCGGTTGGATGACAGCTGATACTGCTTCCAGTCGGTTAAGCACCACCCTGTCTTCCACCAAGTCCACTCTCAGTAGCCAAGAGTCTGGTCAAAATAATCCTCACTCTGATCATCCTTCCTCCCACCATACACGGTCTGGTCAAAGAAGTGATCCCACACTGGGATATAGTGAGGAGCTCGTCTCATCACCAATCCTTCATTTGACCCTCTCTCCAAGCACGCTTGCAGAGGAACATGACATCTTGTGCCCTGATTCACAACCTCTAGAGGCTACCCAATCACAAGAAGATGACAGATGTGAACGGCATTTAAGGTCAAAGGAAGTAGTGGATGATGATGATGATGATGAGACACAGTTGCCATTAAATCAACCACTATTTCCGTCTCAAGACCTTGTTGAGGAGAATGTTATACAGTTGTCAATGACTGAGTATGTGGTGGGATCAAGACTTGAGGAGGATGATCAGAGTGAGGAAGTGGAGGAGGACTTGGTGGACGATGAGGTGACTGACCCCACCTGGGAAGGTGAAGAGCCGAGCGATGACAGCAGTCCTGAGGGTGAGCCATCTGCAGCACCGCAACAGGCTGGAAGAGGCAGTGGTGTGGCTACAGAAAGAAGGCGGACCGCACCAAACCGGCCCGCAAATGTTCCACGGAGCACCCCCTTGCGTAAATCTCCCTTGCCAAAGGGTAGGTGTTCCGCGGTATGGCGTTTTTTTAAGGAAAGTGCGGACGACAAAAGAATTGTAGTTTGCAACCTGTGCCACACCAGAATGAGCCGAGGCATGAACACTAGAAACCTCACCACCACCAGCATGATCCGACACATGGCATCCAAGCACCGTAGTAAGTGGGAGGAACGCCTGGATCGCCCATCTGTGTCTGCAGGCCACACCACTGCCTCCTCTTCCCCTGTTTTCGGTGCCGGCCAATCGCCTGTCGAAGGCGCAGGCCCGCATACCTCCCGCCCTGCACCTGTACCATCTGAAGCACCATCAGCGACCACATCCACTTCCCTGTCCCAGCACAGCGTCCAAATGTCGTTACCCCAGGCATTTGAGCGCAAGAGAAAGTACCCAGCCACCCACCCACAGGCCATAGCACTAACCTCACACCTTTCAAAATTACTGGCCATCGAAATGCTGCCATTTAGGCTTGTGGACACTGAGTCCTTCCGCAGCCTGATGGCAGCAGCTGTCCCTCGGTACGCGGTCCCCAGCCGCCACTACTTTTCCCGGTGTGCCATCCCCGCATTACACCACCATGTGTCCCGTAACATCACCCGTGCCCTGACCAACGCAGTTACTGGGAAGGTCCACTTAACGACTGACACATGGACAAGTGCTTGTGGCCAGGGACGCTACATTTCCCTGACGGCGCACTGGGTGAATGTCGTGGAGGCTGGGAGCGACTCGGACCCTGGGATGGCACGGGTGCTACCCACGCCGAGGATTGCGGGCCCTACCTCCATCAGGGTTTCCGCCAGCACCTACGTTATTGGCTCCTCCTCCTCCGTTTCCACCTCCGAATTCTCTACACGCAGCGTCACTCCCCCATCAGCCAGTAGCTGGAAGCAGTGTAGCACTGCAGTGGGGAAGCGTCAACAGGCCGTGCTGAAGCTGATCTGCCTTGGGGACAAACAGCACACGGCCTCAGAGCTGTTGCAGGGGATTAGTCACCAGACCGAGCAGTGGCTCTCGCCACTCAACCTGCAACCAGGCATGGTTGTGTGTGATAATGGGCGTAACTTGGTGGCGGCTTTGGAGCTCGGCAAGCTCACACACGTACCATGCCTAGCGCATGTATTTAATTTAGTGGTTCAGCGATTTCTAAAAACCTACCCCAATGTGCATGATCTCTTGACCAAGGTGCGCCGCGTGTGTGCACATTTCCGTAAGTCATCTACAGCTTCGGCCGGCCTGTTGAAGCTGCAGCAGCGCTTACAATTGCCAGCTCACCGGCTGCTGTGTGACGTGAGCATGCGCTGGAACTCCACCTTCCACATGTTGGCCCGGCTTTGTGAGTAGCAGAGGGCAGTAGTGGAGTACCAGCTGTTACACGGTCGTCGCCTCTCCGTTCAACTTCCTGTAATCAGAAGTGAGGAGTGGGAATGGATGTCAGACCTCTGCGAGGTTTTACGCAATTTTGAGGAATCGACACAGATGGTGAGCGGCGATAACTCTATTATCAGTGTAACCATCCCACTTCTGTGTCTACTGAAACGCTCGCTGCTCACAATTAAAACCGACGCTTTGCATGTGGAAGAGGTGGAAATGGGGGAGGAAGAGCTTACACAAGGTGATAGCCAGAGCACCCTCACTTCGTCTTCTCAGCGACAATTGGAGGAGGAGGAGGAGGAGGAGGAAGACACGGTTGCCTCCGCTACAGAGGGTAGCCATGGAACTTTAGTTCCATCTCTTCAGCGTGGGTGGGCAGAAGAGGAGGAAGAGGATGAGGATATTGAGAGTCATCCTCCTGGTGAGGACAGCGAAATCTTGACTGTTGGTACTCTGGCACACATGGCTGACTTTATGTTAGGCTGCCTTTCCCGTGACCCACGCGTTATACGCATTTTAAACAACACGGATTACTGGGTGTTCACCCTTCTGGACCCCCGCTACAAAGAGAATTTCTCATCTCTCATTCCTCCGGTGGAGAGGACAAGCAAAATGGTGCAATACCAGAAGGTTCTTGTTGAAAAATTGCTCCAAAATTTTCCATCTGACAACGCTGGCGGCAGAGTACGTGCTACCTTGGCCAACAGAGAAGGGGAGAAAAGGGGAGCACACAGCAGTTCCGAGAAAGGCAGGGCAACACTCTCCAAGGCGTGGGACACCTTCATGACACCCCGCCAGCACCCTCACCCTGATGCGCAGCCTAGTGTCACAAGGAGGGAAAAGTTTTGGAAGATGGTGAAGGAGTACGTAGCAGACCGTGTCAGCGTCCTCAATGATCCCTCTGTGCCTTACAACTACTGGGTGTCCAAGCTGGACACGTGGTATGAACTGGCACTCTACGCCTTGGAGGTGCTGGCCTGCCCTGCCGCCAGCGTTCTGTCTGAGCGGGTATTTAGTGCTGCTGGTGGCATCATAACAGATAAGCGTATCCGCCTTTCCACCGACAATGCTGATAGGTTGACACTTATAAAAATGAACAAGGCCTGGATTTCCCCTGACTTCTCCACTCCACTGGAGGAAAGCCGCGGGGGAACATAAACTCACTTTATATATGTTATTTACAATGATGTGAATACTCTGTATTCCCATTCACCCCTTCCACCCAAAAAACGGGTATATGGTTGACTCTTAATCTTCTCATCCTCCTCCTCCTCTTCCATATGCCCTGTGCTATAATTTTTATATAGGGCCAGCTCACCAGCGGGCCCTGTGATATAATTTTTATATAGGGCCAGCTCACCAGCGGGCCCTGTTTGACAATTTTTATATAGGTCAGCTCACCAGCGGGCCTTCTCATATAATGTTTTATTGGGTCAGCTCTCTAGCGGGCCCTCTCATATAATGTTTTATAGCGTCAGCTCACTAGCGGGCCTTCGCATATAATGTTTAGGATGGTCAGCTCTGCAGCAGACCCTCACCCATAATGTTTTAGATGGTCAGCTCAGCGCACGTTTCCCTCTTAATCATGGCCTCAGTTCTGAAAATCAAGGAAATTTTTGGGAGAATTTGCCTCTGCGCATGTTTCCCTCTTAATCATGGCCTCAGTTCTGAAAATCAAGGAAATTTTTGGGAGAATTTGCCTCTGCGCACGTTTCCCTCTTAATCATGGCCTCAGTTCTGAAAATCAAGGAAATTTTTGGGAGAATTTGCCTCTGCGCACGTTTCCCTCTTAATCATGGCCTCAGTTCTGAAAATCAAGGAAATTTTTGGGAGAATTTGCAGATGATATACAAGTAAATATACAGCAAATATTGTTTGGTAACAATTTTTCGCCTAAAGTCGTTTTTATTTTCCTTTTTGTGTGTTTTACGCTCAGTCTGTAAAAATGGCGTACTACGGGCGAAAGATCGTTCCCAGCAGCGATGTTAGAGTCCAAGATGCATCCAGACATCCTCCCTATGCTGTCCCTGAACCATTTCTGTGGTGTTTCCATCCTTTTCTGCCCTTTTCCTATGGACCAGGCACCCTCCCCTCATCAGAGCAGGGGGTGCCTGGTGTAATGCTCGAGTCCTCCCATTGACTTCAATGGGGCTCGGGTGCTCGGCCGAGCACTCGAGCCTCAGGGGGTGCTCGGTCAGAGCACCCGAACACCCGAGCATTGGGGTGCTCGCTCATCACTACTATCAAGCAGCAATGTTGGGAGACTAACATTCTTAAAAATGAACCAACATCTCATACCATCTGAGGATCAGGTAGCAGAAGCCACATATGACAGACAAAGCCAGGACAGATATATTACCAGCACCACAGATGAAGAGGTGGAGGAGAGATGTGAAGAAAGGTTGCCACCATCTACCCCACTTGGGACCACTGCTATGAGCGACAAGTAACGTGTGTCAATCCGAGAAGGAGGATAGCGTATGACAATGGTAAAAATACATACACAAATCCCACCAATGCCAGTCCCCCACCACCACCACTACCATACACATCTGCCACATTGTAGGTAGTACTTTATTTTTCATTACTTGACATCATCATCATGAATATGTGCCAGTGTCACTTAAGCAGGAAGTAAGTGTTGTGGGCAAAGGACAAATGCATTCTGCATGCTAACACATTTTTCAAGCCATATGTTGCTGTAGGACTCACAACTTTGACTTTCAGACACTTATTTCTAAACTTCAGTCCTCACAAGAAGTAATATTACAGTAGGAAATGTAGTACCAACAGGAAATATAGGCTAAAAATTAGTGTTGAGCGAGCATGCTCGGCCGATGCTCGGATCGGCTCGAGCATCGCTCTGCTCGGCACATGGCGGTACTCGTACGAGTACCGCATGTGCTCGCCCGCCATGTTCGGGTCTCCTCCCCGCACGTTTTGCGGCTGCTGCGCAGCCAATAAACGTGCAGGGAGGCTCTGACATCGGTGTAATGCCAGCAGCCATGTTGGCTGCTGGCATTACACTGATTGGCTGGCCAGAACCCGTGGTCAGGTGCTGTATAGCACCTGACCATCGAGTTCGGCTCAGTCTTAGCCAGGGAGAGCTGAGGATAGGAAGGGAAAGGCAGTGTAGGGAGGAAAAAAAAAAAATTGTGAAAAAAAAGAACCAAAAGTCCTTTTTAGGACTACTGTGTGTGGGGGCAGCAGGTTATTTTGTGTGGGGGGAAAAAAAAAAAAAAAAAAAAAAAAAAATATATTCTGTTTAGTGTGAAAAGTTGCAGATTAGAGCACATTCTGTTTAGTGTGCACAGTTGCAGATTAGAGCACATTCTGTTTAGTGTGCAAAGTTGCAGATTAGAGCACATTCTGTTTAGTGTGCAAAGTTGCAGATTAGAGCACATTCTGTTTAGTGTGCAAAGTTGCAGATTAGAGCACATTCTGTTAAGTCTTCAAACTAAAATATCAAAGTCACATATTCCATTCAGTGTGCGTCGCCGCAGTTTAGCAGCACATTCTGTGTACTCTGTACAGTTGCAGAATAATAAGAAATACTGTTAAGTTTTCAAACTCAAATATTAAAGTCACATATTCCATTCAGTGTGTATCACCGCCGTTTAGCAGCCTATTCTGTGTACTCTGCAGAGTTGCAGAATAGGAAGAAATACTGTTAAGTTTTCAAACTCAAATATCAAAGTCACATATTCCATTCAGTGTGTTTCACCGCCGTTTAGCAGCCTATTCTGTGTACTCTGTACAGTTGCAGAATAATAAGAAATACTGTTAAGTTTTCAAACTCAAATATTAAAGTCACATATTCCATTCAGTGTGTATCACCGCCGTTTAGCAGCCTATTCTGTGTACTCTGCAGAGTTGCAGAATAGTAAGAAATACTGTTAAGTTTTCAAACTCAAATATCAAAGTCACATATTCCATTCAGTGTGTTTCACCGCCGTTTAGCAGCCTATTCTGTGTACTCTGTACAGTTGCAGAATAATAAGAAATACTGTTAAGTTTTCAAACTCAAATATTAAAGTCACATATTCCATTCAGTGTGTATCACCGCCGTTTAGCAGCCTATTCTGTGTACTCTGAACAGTTGCAGAATAGTAAGAAATACTGTTAAGTTTTCAAACTCAAATATTAAAGTCACATATTCCATTCAGTGTTTCACCGCCGTTTAGCAGCCTATTCTGTGTACTCTTTACAGTTGCAGAATAATAAGAAATACTGTTAAGTTTTCAAACTCAAATATTAAAGTCACATATTCCATTCAGTGTGTATCACCGCCGTTTAGCAGCCTATTCTGTGTACTCTGAACAGTTGCAGAATAGTAAGAAATACTGTTAAGTTTTCAAACTCAAATATTAAAGTCACATATTCCATTCAGTGTGTTTCACCGCCGTTTAGCAGCCTATTCTGTGTACTCTGTACAGTTGCAGAATAATAAGAAATACTGTTAAGTTTTCAAACTCAAATATTAAAGTCACATATTCCATTCAGTGTGTATCACCGCCGTTTAGCAGCCTATTCTGTGTACTCTGCAGAGTTGCAGAATAGTAAGAAATACTGTTAAGTTTTCAAACTCAAATATCAAAGTCACATATTCCATTCAGTGTGTTTCACCGCCGTTTAGCAGCCTATTCTGTGTACTCTGTACAGTTGCAGAATAATAAGAAATACTGTTAAGTTTTCAAACTCAAATATTAAAGTCACATATTCCATTCAGTGTGTATCACCGCCGTTTAGCAGCCTATTCTGTGTACTCTGAACAGTTGCAGAATAGTAAGAAATACTGTTAAGTTTTCAAACTCAAATATTAAAGTCACATATTCCATTCAGTGTGTTTCACCGCCGTTTAGCAGCCTATTCTGTGTACTCTGAACAGTTGCAGAATAGTAAGAAATACTGTTAAGTTTTCAAACTCAAATATTAAAGTCACATATTCCATTCAGTGTGTTTCACCGCCGTTTAGCAGCCTATTCTGTGTACTCTGTACAGTTGCAGATTAATAAGAAATACTGTTAAGTTTTCAAACTCAAATATTAAAGTCACATATTCCATTCAGTGTGTATCACCGCCGTTTAGCAGCCTATTCTGTGTACTCTGAACAGTTGCAGAATAGTAAGAAATACTGTTAAGTTTTCAAACTCAAATATTAAAGTCACATATTCCATTCAGTGTGTTTCACCGCCGTTTAGCAGCCTATTCTGTGTACTCTGCACAGTTGCAGAATAGGAAGAAATACTGTTAAGTTTTCAAACTCAAATATTAAAGTCACTTATTCCATTCAGTGTGTGTCACCGCAGTTTAGCAGCCTATTCTGTGTACTCTGCAGAGTTGCAGAATAGGAAGAAATACTGTTAAGTTTTCAAACTCAAATATTAAAGTCACATATTCTGTGTAAGATGAAGAAGGCGGGTAAAAAGGGACGGGGAAGTGGACGTGATCCTGAAAGTTCAGGGCGCGGGTCAGGACGCGGAGAAACTGTGCCTGGTGCCAGAGCACAAGAAAGAAAGACATCCACCATACCTAGCTTCATGTGTAATTTTACAGGGCGTCGCAGGACATCACTCTCGAGGTCCGACCACTGCGAACAGGTGGTCGGTTGGATGACAGCTGATACTGCTTCCAGTCGGTTAAGCACCACCCTGTCTTCCACCAAGTCCACTCTCAGTAGCCAAGAGTCTGGTCAAAATAATCCTCACTCTGATCATCCTTCCTCCCACCATACACGGTCTGGTCAAAGAAGTGATCCCACACTGGGATATAGTGAGGAGCTCGTCTCATCACCAATCCTTCATTTGACCCTCTCTCCAAGCACGCTTGCAGAGGAACATGACATCTTGTGCCCTGATTCACAACCTCTAGAGGCTACCCAATCACAAGAAGATGACAGATGTGAACGGCATTTAAGGTCAAAGGAAGTAGTGGATGATGATGATGATGATGAGACACAGTTGCCATTAAATCAACCACTATTTCCGTCTCAAGACCTTGTTGAGGAGAATGTTATACAGTTGTCAATGACTGAGTATGTGGTGGGATCAAGACTTGAGGAGGATGATCAGAGTGAGGAAGTGGAGGAGGACTTGGTGGACGATGAGGTGACTGACCCCACCTGGGAAGGTGTAGAGCCGAGCGATGTCAGCAGTCCTGAGGGTGAGCCATCTGCAGCACCGCAACAGGCTGGAAGAGGCAGTGGTGTGGCTACAGAAAGAAGGCGGACCGCACCAAACCGGCCCGCAAATGTTCCACGGAGCACCCCCTTGCGTAAATCTCCCTTGCCAAGGGGTAGGTGTTCCGCGGTATGGCGTTTTTTTAAGGAAAGTGCGGACGACAAAAGAATTGTAGTTTGCAACCTGTGCCACACCAGAATGAGCCGAGGCATGAACACTAGAAACCTCACCACCACCAGCATGATCCGACACATGGCATCCAAGCACCGTAGTAAGTGGGAGGAACGCCTGGATCGCCCATCTGTGTCTGCAGGCCACACCACTGCCTCCTCTTCCCCTGTTTTCGGTGCCGGCCAATCGCCTGTCGAAGGCGCAGGCCCGCATACCTCCCGCCCTGCACCTGTACCATCTGAAGCACCATCAGCGACCACATCCACTTCCCTGTCCCAGCACAGTGTCCAAATGTCGTTACCCCAGGCATTTGAGCGCAAGAGAAAGTACCCAGCCACCCACCCACAGGCCATAGCACTAACCTCACACCTTTCCAAATTACTGGCCATCGAAATGCTGCCATTTAGGCTTGTGGACACTGAGTCCTTCCGCAGCCTGATGGCAGCAGCTGTCCCTCGGTACGCGGTCCCCAGCCGCCACTACTTTTCCCGGTGTGCCATCCCCGCATTACACCACCATGTGTCCCGTAACATCACCCGTGCCCTGACCAACGCTGTTACTGGGAAGGTCCACTTAACGACTGACACATGGACAAGTGCTTGTGGCCAGGGACGCTACATTTCCCTGACGGCACACTGGGTGAATGTCGTGGAGGCTGGGAGCGACTCGGACCCTGGGTTGGCATGGGTGCTACCCACGCCGAGGATTGCGGGCCCTACCTCCATCAGGGTTTCCACCAGCACCTACGTTATTGGCTCCTCCTCCTCCGTTTCCACCTCCGAATTCTCTACACACAGCGCCACTCCCCCATCAGCCAGTAGCTGGAAGCAGTGTAGCACTGCAGTGGGGAAGCGTCAACAGGCCGTGCTGAAGCTGATCTGCCTTGGGGACAAACAGCACACGGCCTCAGAGCTGTTGCAGGGGATTAGTCACCAGACCGAGCAGTGGCTCTCGCCACTCAACCTGCAACCAGGCATGGTTGTGTGTGATAATGGGCGTAACTTGGTGGCGGCTTTGGAGCTCGGCAAGCTCACACACGTACCATGCCTAGCGCATGTATTTAATTTAGTGGTGCAGCGATTTCTAAAAACCTACCCCAATGTGCATGATCTCTTGACCAAGGTGCGCCGCGTGTGTGCACATTTCCGTAAGTCATCTACAGCTTCGGCCGGCCTGTTGAAGCTGCAGCAGCGCTTACAATTGCCAGCTCACCGGCTGCTGTGTGACGTGAGCACGCGCTGGAACTCCACCTTCCACATGTTGGCCCGGCTTTGTGAGCAGCAGAGGGCAGTAGTGGAGTACCAGCTGTTACACGGTCGTCGCCTCTCCGTTCAACTTCCTGTAATCAGAAGTGAGGAGTGGGAATGGATGTCAGACCTCTGCGAGGTTTTACGCAATTTTGAGGAATCGACACAGATGGTGAGCGGCGATAACGCTATTATCAGTGTAACCATCCCACTTCTGTGTCTACTGAAACGCTCGCTGCTCACAATTAAAACCGACGCTTTGCATGTGGAAGAGGTGGAAATGGGGGAGGAAGAGCTTACACAAGGTGATAGCCAGAGCACCCTCACTTCGTCTTCTCAGCGACAATTGGAGGAGGCGGAGGAGGAGGAGGAGGAGGAGGAGGAGGAGGAAGACACGGTTGCCTCCGCTACAGAGGGTAGCCATGGAACTTTAGTTCCATCTCTTCAGCGTGGGTGGGCAGAAGAGGAGGAAGAGGATGAGGATATTGAGAGTCATCCTCCTGGTGAGGACAGCGAAATCTTGACTGTTGGTACTCTGGCACACATGGCTGACTTTATGTTAGGCTGCCTTTCCCGTGACCCACGCGTTGTACGCATTTTAGACAACACGGATTACTGGGTGTTCACCCTTCTGGACCCCCGCTACAAAGAGAATTTCTCATCTCTCATTCCTCCGGTGGAGAGGACAAGCAAAATGTTGCAATACCAGAAGGTTCTTGTCGAAAAATTGCTCCAAAATTTTCCATCTGACAACGCTGGCGGCAGAGTACGTGCTACCTTGGCCAACCGAGAAGGGGAGAAAAGGGGAGCACACAGCAGTTCCGAGAAAGGCAGGGCAACACTCTCCAAGGCGTGGGACACCTTCATGACACCCCGCCAGCACCCTCACCCTGATGCGCAGCCTAGTGTCACAAGGAGGGAAAAGTTTTGGAAGATGGTGAAGGAGTACGTAGCAGACCGTGTCAGCGTCCTCAATGATCCCTCTGTGCCTTACAACTACTGGGTGTCCAAGCTGGACACGTGGTATGAACTGGCACTCTACGCCTTGGAGGTGCTGGCCTGCCCTGCCGCCAGCGTTCTGTCTGAGCGGGTATTTAGTGCTGCTGGTGGCATCATAACAGATAAGCGTATCCGCCTTTCCACCGACAATGCTGATAGGTTGACACTTATAAAAATGAACAAGGCCTGGATTTCCCCTGACTTCTCCACTCCACTGGAGGAAAGCCCCGGGGGAACATAAACTCACTTTATATATGTTATTTACAATGATGGGAATACTCTGTATTCCCATTCACCCCTTCCACCCAAAAAACGGGTATATGGTTGACTCTTAATCTTCTCATCCTCCTCCTCCTCTTCCATATGCCCTGTGCTATAATTTTTATATAGGGCCAGCTCACCAGCGGGCCCTGTGATATAATTTTTATATAGGGCCAGCTCACCAGCGGGCCCTGTGATATAATTTTTATATAGGGCCAGCTCACCAGCGGGCCCTGTTTGACAATTTTTATATAGGTCAGCTCACCAGCGGGCCTTCTCATATAATGTTTTATTGGGTCAGCTCTCTAGCGGGCCCTCTCATATAATGTTTTATAGCGTCAGCTCACTAGCGGGCCTTCGCATATAATGTTTAGGATGGTCAGCTCTGCAGCAGACCCTCACCCATAATGTTTTAGATGGTCAGCTCAGCGCACGTTTCCCTCTTAATCATGGCCTCAGTTCTGAAAATCAAGGAAATTTTTGGGAGAATTTGCCTCTGCGCACGTTTCCCTCTTAATCATGGCCTCAATTCTGAAAATCAAGGAAATTTTTGGGAGAATTTGCCTCTGCGCACGTTTCCCTCTTAATCATGGCCTCAGTTCTGAAAATCAAGGAAATTTTTGGGAGAATTTGCCTCTGCGCACGTTTCCCTCTTAATCATGGCCTCAGTTCTGAAAATCAAGGAAATTTTTGGGAGAATTTGCCTCTGCGCACGTTTCCCTCTTAATCATGGCCTCACTTCCGAAAATCAAGGAAATTTTTGGGATAATTTGCAGATGATATACAAGTAAATATACAGCAAATATTGTTTCGTAACAATTTTTCGCCTAAAGTCGTTTTTATTTTCCTTTTTGTGTGTTTTATGGTCAGTCTGTAAAAATGGCGTACTACGGGCGAAAGATCGTTCCCAGCAGCGATGTTGGAGTCCAAGATGCATCCAGACATCCTCCCTATGCTGTCCCTGAACCATTTCTGTCGTGTTTCCATCCTTTTCTGCCCTTTTCCTATGGACCAGGCACCCTCCCCTCATCAGAGCAGGGGGTGCCTGGTGTAATGCTCGAGTCCTCCCATTGACTTCAATGGGGCTTGGGTGCTCGGCCGAGCACTCGAGCCTCAGGGGGTGCTCGGTCAGAGCACCCGAACACCCGAGCATTGGGGTGCTCGCTCATCACTACTAAAAATGTGTTAAAATAGGCAGAAAATGTGTTAAAATAGGCGAAAAGGAGGACATTTCGCCCATCCCTATATTCCAACACATTTTTTTCCTATGTTTAATATGGTGCAACATTTCCCAGCACAATATTACTTCTTCTAAGGACTGTAGTGGAGAAATAAGTAGCTGGAAGTCAAAGTTGTGAGTCCTACAGCAACATACACCTTGAAAAAATATGTTAGCATGCAGAATGCCTTTGTCTTTTGCCCACAACACTTACTTCTTGCTTAAGTGACACTGACATGTTTTCATGATGCTGTCAAGTGATTAAAAAAAAATAAAGTACAACCTACAATGTGGCAAATGTGTATGGTAGTGGTGGTGGGGGACTGGCGTGGTGTGTTTGGTGGGACCTTGGCAAACTGCATCCACCCTGGGAGGAGAGGGATCATAATTATTTATTGTACATGCTGCAGCAACGATTGCTGCAGTCAGTTTTTGCACTAACACTTTACTCCCACGCTTCTGCACGCTTCTGCACTTCCTTTCCCCACTCACTTGTGAATTTGCTGGACATTACTCAACTATTGTGTGTGTTTTTACTCAAAATTGATGGAGTGTGATGTCTTGCCTTGGCCCACAACAAATGTCGCCTGCTGTCTATCAATTAAGCCTCAGTCACAGAGTCCCAGTCAGCTGTCTAATATATTTATTTGTTTAATTATTTAGATGTTTCTTATTTATTTATTTAAATTGTCCATCATATCTTATCATAGTTAGCCCCCCCAAAAAAAAAAATATATATAAAACTAAAGAACAAAATCAACAACTTCTTTCCCTAGACTTCCCCAGCACATAGACAATAAAAGTAAAATCAGAAAGCAATTTTGACCCCAGCTGCCTGTGTCTTGCCAGTCAGTTACACCAAATTTTGGGATATTTTGGGTCAACCTCCTTCCTCCTTTCTTATCCCCATTGTTCCCCCTAGATTCCCCTACTACAGAGAACAAATGTCCTATCTAAATGACTCCCTAAATCTAAGCTTCAATTCCCCTTTATTTGCCTATCTTCTGTAGCTCAAAAACATGCTGCTCTCTCCTCTCACAAACACAGAATGGCTGCTGTGAGAGCCTGACAGCCTTTTATATGGATGTAGAAAACTTTCATGAGGTGGAGAAAAATTTTTCTACCAACTGATTTCAATGCAATGAGCTATGTGAAAAAAGCGAGAAAAAGAGGAAAAAAACAGCACTTTTCGCTGAAAAATTTTCACCATGTGGAAAGTGCCATTTTCGCCGATTTCAGTTTGAGATTAAAATTTTCGCCCATCCCTAGCAGTGAACCACTCTGGCTTCTATTTTAAGATATGAATGTGTTTTTTTTCCAATACCATGGAAGACATGTAATGTCTACCATGGCTGGGGACCAAGGCTGGGGTTTCATTATATGTGGTCCTGTGATTACCAGTGGAAAGTGGACCAAGACTGATAAAGTAACATATATGGTTATGTGATTATCAGTTAACATTGGATAAAGGCTAGAGAACCAGTTTACGTGTATCTGTGAATACCAGTGGACAATGGATCAAGGGCCTGAGGAAGCACTCTATGTGATTTTATGATTACCAAAGGACAGTGGATCAAGGCTGGGGAAGCAGTGTATGTGTTTCTGTGATTACCAGTGTATCGAACTGTCAAACCGCACACACTGCTTGTCTATCGGGTGCTCAAGGCCCAAATACATCTGTAAAACCACTTATATCCAAGAAGCCAAGCACTCCATCGTAAGTATAAAACTTGACTTTTATTTAAAACATTAAAAAGAGATGCAGCACAACGTTTCAGTTCCAACTGGAACTTTCATCAGAGACCTG
Source organism: Rhinophrynus dorsalis (assembly GCA_037306005.1). NCBI lineage: Eukaryota > Metazoa > Chordata > Amphibia > Anura > Rhinophrynidae > Rhinophrynus > Rhinophrynus dorsalis. Next base: position 109,271,156 of record CM074720.1, read on the forward strand.
CTCATTGTTCAATGAGCAGGTCCCTGATGAAAGTTCCAGTTGGAACTGAAACGTTGGAACTTCCATAATTTCCAACCAACCAATGCCTGTTTGGTGATTAAAGGATCTGTAGTCTCCAATATCTGGAGAACCAATGGTTACCTATTCCTGATCTGGATCCTAGTTTCTCAGCCAGTGGTTCTTGTATCATTGGGGGTATTTTGCAAACAAGCAGGGAGTACTTGCAACATAGAGAATCTTTCTGCAATATATATGTTTTTATAGGCCTGGTGGACCCCAGTGTGACAAGACAGACTTTTTTCCAGCTTTGGTGAGTGCCATCGCTCTGTCTTGTTTATTGCTCCCTGATAGTATGATTAGATATTCTGATCACATTTCACTGCACAACACAGCTGTTATGGAGCGTTCTAGCACTTAGTAGAGTATTCAACATTATTAAACAAGCTTTCCAAAAATTAGTCAGTGATACAAAAATAATAAGTAGATAAATCCATCAACAATGCCCCTCCTTCTTTGAGGATTTCATTTAAAAATAGATACACATGGATTTAGATGGCATGCATAATAGTGGGGTACAGACAGGACTGTACAGCTTATGATTTGAATATACAAATAAATATATACTTGTTATAGACATCTATGATTAATTTATTGATAAACTACAATAAGAGGTATTTATTGGGACTGAAAATAACACACAGTAAAACCCAAACATAGTAATTGCCAGCAAGTAGAGATCATTTGACCCTCCCAATCATGTCCACTTGGTAATATTTATTTTCACACTGGGCAAATAAGACAATAGGAGGATAATTTTTGTCTAGAAAAGCCAGACAGTATGCAGAAATAACAGAGTTTTCAATCAAACCAAAATTGTGAAAGGCAGAACAAAACTTTGAGACAGATAATGGGAATGCATTACAGTGTATGAATGTACTTCTTAACCCTTAAAGTGCCAGAGGGGTACAAACTACACAGCACATTGTAAAGCAAAGGGGTAAAGATCAAATAAATATGTTTATTTTTATTTATAAAAAAAATCAAACAATGTGTGCAATTATTTTAGTCGGAGAAAATACGTACCATGAGTTTCCATATATTTTGTAGGCATTCAGAATGAAGGAAATGATAGCATTGTAGCCATCTAGAAGTAGACAGAAGTTTCATGACTGAGCTAGGACCTTTCCCACCTCATTTGTTAGGGTTAGTTAGTTGATTGTAGCTGGATTTAATTGGTTGGGGACAGGTGGTTTAGGTAATGGGATAGGAGATTAGTTTTTAACCTCTTAACGGCATAAGGCGTGCCAGCCATTGAGGAATTCCATCCAATGAGGATAGATGACAGTCCTGGCATGTCATTGATTAATGTTCACAGTGTGGATTGGAGCAGTCAGGTCCACTTGTACCCCCCAGTAGTTCCTCACATGTTTTCTCTGCTACATAGAACACATGTAATGGAGCAACATGACAAAGTCAATGTGCGTAAACATTGCCTTTGTCTCTGTACTCTGCCTCTCTCTCCCCTCACTACATAAAGAGGTGCTAATAGGTCATGAAGAAACTAAAATATATTTTAATATGCACCTACCTGTCCTGCCCCCAGCATCACCACCAAAAGCATATATTTCCCCACTTTGGTCATTTTAATTGTTGGGAGCTGTTCTCTGCCTCTCTCAGTCACAAGATCAGAGTGAGGAGGGGAGAGGGGCAGAGAACAGCTCCCAACAATTAAAATGAACAAAGAGGGGGAATATATGTTTTAGGTGGTGATGCTGGGGGCAGGACAGGTAGGTGCATATTAAAATGTATTTTAGTTTCTTCATGACCTATTAACACCTCTTTGTGTAGTGAATGTATTTTATTTATAGACCAATTTCTAAACATATACTGAAGTTTAAACAAACAATAATGAGTGTTTTATTGCTGTGAAACAATGTGACACACTTATATGCACCCCACACAATCTGATCTCCTAAAAAGAATGACAACATGGTAAGAAAGAGAGAAAAAAAGATTTGCATCTCAGAGGGACAATACCCTCTAAAAGGGACACTTGAGAGGTATGAGAGGAAATTCTTACTTTTTATCCAGTCCCTGTTACAAATGCACAACAAGTTCAAATGATCACAGGGAAACATATAAAAAAGTGTTTTTTAAATTTTTTTCAAGGTAACACAGTAACATAGTTGATGAGGCTGAAAAAAGACAAGCGTCCATCCAGTTCAGTCCATGTCATAACACCTCTGTTGTTACAGTGAAAGGCAAAAAAAACAAACAAAAGAAACATTGAAGCCAATTAAGCCCCAAATGGCAGTCAGATATTTCCCTGGATCAACATCCTATCTGCTTTGAAGCCAACTGTCATAATTATCAATATTGTTCTGTGCTATATCGATATCCATTGCTTTTCTGAGAACAATTACAGTATCTCCAAGTACAGCATCGAAATGCAAAGAATTCCATACCTTTACTGCCCTGACTGTTAAAAAAATCAATGCTTTTGGTTTAGTCAAAAGTGCCTTTCCACTAGTCTTAAAGGATGACCTCTTGTTTTTCGCTCAGCTCTTTGAGTAAATAGTTCATTGGAGAGTTTTTTATATTGACCTTAAATATATTTGTAATTGGTAATATCACCCATTATATGTCTCTTCTCTAATATAAACGTTATAACTCAGATTCTCCAATCCCTTCATCACTTTTATTACACGTCTCTGCACTTTTTTCCAGTTCAAAACTGTCTTTTTTAACAACTGGTGCCCAAAACTGTATTACATATTGTAGATGAGAGCTTAACAAGGATTTATACAGTGGTAGAATTATATTTGCATCTCATCCATCTATACCCCTTTTTATGCAGAATATCTAAATTGGTCTTGCAGCAGCTGAGTACACTGCACACTGCTGTGAAATCTATCATCTATCAATACTCTTACATCTTTCTCTAATGAGGATTCCCCAAGTAGTTTCCCATTTAGTGTATATGTAGCATGTTTTGTTTCTACGGCCCAAATGCATAGCCTTACATTTATCTACATTAAACCTCATCTGCCACTTTTCTGTCCATTGACTCAATTTATTTAAATATTTCTGCAGAGAAAAAACATCCTGCTCTGTATGTATTTCCATATACAGCTTAGTGTCATCAGCAAAGATTGAGACATTACCTCTGCGACAGATCTGATGTAGTGATGCAATCATGTTTTCTGTTTACAGTCCTACTGTCCCTTTGTATACTTGATTCACTCCTGTCACTCCTGTCACAACCTACCCATTGTTCCATCACACAGTATGTTTACATTCCCATTGTATTCATTGTACTTCAGGTTTCTACACTACTGTGTCTTCCCCCCACCCACTGTCCCTTTGTAAAGATGTGTATTCCCATTGTACTATTGTCTTCCAGTTATGCATAAAAGATCTCCTGTGTTCCCTGCCCATTGGTTCATCCAAAAGTATATGTATTCCCATTGTATGTTTTGTCCCCAAGAACTGTATAAAATGTCCATGATGTCTTGTAATAAAGAGTTCTTATTCTAACCCAAGACACTGGTGTTGTCTGATGCTTGGGCTGCTATCCAGAGTGTGTTCACCCTACACTGAGTCTTGCTTAAATCACTGGGTGAATGGAGCTATGATCCTGGTTCCTGGCTGGTGGAGTTCCTGAGTGTTGTCCAGGGTTAAGAAAGCACACTTTTGGTGGAGCTACTCAGTCTGAGTATGGGTATCCATCACAACCTCAGTTACCACTTCTAGATCATTAATAAACAAATGCAAAAGTATTGGGCCCAGGACTGAACCCTGTGGGACCCCGCTTACAACTTTAGACCAACTTAAGAAGGTTCCATTTACAATAACTCTCTGTATTTATCATTTAAGCAGTTCTCTACTGATGCATAGATGTCACCTTCCAAACCGAAGCCTTTTAATCTATGCATTAACCTGTTGTGAGGCACAGTATATTACATCAACAGCAATTCCCTTATCCAAATTACTACGTACCCTTTCATAAAATGCAAGGAAGTTTGACATGATCTATTCTTCATAAAACCATGCTACTAATAATATTGTTGATATTCACATGGTTCTGAATAATGTGAGTTAGTAACCCTTCTAATATCTTACCCACTACGGATGCCAAGCTCACTGGTCTAAAATTTTCTGGTTTGGATCGTGCACCCTTTTTGAACAATGATACTACATCACTTTTCCTCCAATCACTATGCTTGATGAAAAGATTAATTACATATTTTATATTTATATTTTATGTTATTATCAAAATAAATAATGGATTATACATATAAATATGACATAAAAATAAACCCTACTTATCCTTGAAAAATAGTGTATAATTTGTGTAGGAGTAGTATGTGAATTAGAGGGAAAAATATGGTTGAACTCAAGCATACTAAAAAGGTTAAAATTGCACTTGACTTGTGTAAATAATGCCCTTGTCATCTTGGCGTTAATTTTGTATCATTTTCCTGGAGGAACGTGGCAAGAGAATTTTACTATCCTCTCTGCCTTGTTTGGTGCACAGCTTTGCCAGTGCTAAATTAACTTTTTTTTTACTATGCTTTCCATCTGATAATTTGATAACATGCAAGCTATGATTAGATCCCAAGTCAAAGCTGAGATCACTGATTGAAACAGTGATTCCAAGATTTGCCTTCTCTCCCTGCCCGAATTGGCAATTCACCTCCCCGCAAGCCTAAGCAGAGGCATCCCAGCTTTGCTTCTCCAGCAGGTATAAGGAAGTGCTCCATCAGATAAGCAGTGTTGAGGCCCGGTACCACAGATAGCAAAGTGTCATGGCCAGTCCACATGGCCACAGGTCTCAGTGCTCTGGTCAGCAGGTCATGGTGGTAGAGGATGTCAATGGCCAGTGAAGCAACCTCAGGCTGCACAGTACTTGATCCACTAGAGGATTTGGAGGAAGAGGTGATAACCTCATTGGTGCAGTAGATCAGCTGCTCTGCAGGGAGCAGACAGGCTTATTCCAAGCCTCTCAGGATGATTTCTGAAGGAAGTGTTTCAGCCACTAGGACAGCCCCCTGGTTAGGTATAGGTGAAAGGTCCCATTGTGTTACCACGAGAAATGCCACAAACACCATGTGGCTGTCTGCTTTTTCTCTAGAAAATCTGCCCTCCGCAAAACACTTAAAAATGTATCCTTTTTGTTTACACCAACATTTTTTGCAATGTTTGTATGTTGCATTTTTTTGTGCCAAAAACATGACATTTCCAGGAAGTGAAACAGAAAACTAAACATCTAGAGAGATAGAGAGGAAGAAAGGGTATTTTTCAGCTATTTAGTGAGCGAAATACAGGCAGCAGATGCTCATACTGTTGGCTAACAGTATAAGAACCCATATGAAAAGAAAAGGAGGAGATGGAAGGACCATGATGCATCCAGTGAGTCAGAGGAGGAGGAGGAAGTGACCACTACCAGCATGGAAGTGTCTGGGAGCCCTGATACCCCAAACCCAATGATGCCCATTCCCCCTACATCATCCCTTGGGATCTGGGGTTAAATAGTGTCATTTGCAGCAAAGGCACAGGAAGAAGTGGTAGCAGCATGTGCTGTCTGTGTCTACTGCTACTGCTGCCAGTGTGCCTTGTGATACTGTGGCAGTTCATGTCCATCCATTGCACATTGTGTGGTGTGCTGACTGCTGACCACACTTGGCAGTGTGGTGAAGAATAAACGTAAGCATGGAATCAAGAAGGATCTGAGGAGATTCCATCCACAGAATACGCTAAGTTGGTGGCAGGGAGGAGTCATCATTATTATTAAATCAGCTAGTTGTCATATGTCCTTAGCAGAGCGGACAAGGATCATAGTGACTCCAGTACTTGGTTTCTGGGGGGATGATCTGACATTGCGGACCTAGTAAGCATCAAGATGTTTGCTTGCTATTCCCATATTTCACAACTTTCATACGCACACTGTGCACATTGCAGTCGCTGGTGAAAGGAACAGTTCCTTCCTGCTCTCAAGGGAAATATATATTTCAACAACACACCCATGATTTTGGAGGAGGTGCATGAGGAAGAGCATTATTGACCAACTTCTTTTCTCCAGATATACCTGAAGTGTTAGTGGGGGATATTTGTGGTGCTGTTACTGCCTCAGGTGCATAACTGGAGCTAGTGGCAAGTGGAACCATATCACTGCTGTTGATACCATTCTCTTTGAGCTGCCTAATCTTCCTCCTAGCTGTTTAAACAACTCAGTAGCAGCAGTATGAACAGCAGTCACAAATGCCATAGTGTCATCATGGGATTTGCCAATGCCCATTGGCCAGTGGCCACAATAAAATGACCTGCTGGCACTAGGCCAATAGGGTATATTTTTTTTCTTGTCTCAGGGCTTGTTCTTTGCAAAGTAGAGGCCTATAAAAACAATTTAATGGGGTTTGTTTCTACCTAGCCTAAGTCCTACAAATCACTGTTTCTTCTGGGCTTGTGCGCCTAACAAACCTGAGTCCAACAAATCACTGGTTCTCAGGGCTTGGAACTCTAACAAGCCTGAGTCCAACAAATTACTGTTCCCTCAGGGCTTGTGCCTCTAACAAACCAAAGTCCAACAAATCACTGCTTCCTTGGGACTTGTGCCTATAACAAGCCAAAGTACAACAAATCACTGTTTCCTCAGGTCTTGTGCTTCTAACAGGCCTGAGTCCAACAAATCACTGTTTCCTCAGGGTTTGTACCTCCAACAAGCCTTTGTCCAACAAATCACTGTTTCCTCAGGGCTTGTGTCTCTAGCAAGGAAAAGTCCAACAAACTACTGTTCCTTCAGGGCTTGTGTCTCTAAAAAACCAAAATCCTACAAATCAATCAATCAAAAAAGGAATTAAAGTTTTTTTAATCCTCTGATGAAGTGACGTTATGTCATGAAATGCTGTTTGGTACTCTGTTACTAGTATTGGATATTTTATTTTTGACCTTAAGATCGTAATTTTATAATAAATTGTTTGATTTTCCTAGACAGTTTTAGATTTTACGCTTTGAGAGTTACTGCCTCTTGTTGGCTCTGTGCTCCATGAAGGGTTACTTTATATAATAAAAAAGGTTTTAGCCATAATCAGTATTGGGTATGGTGTGACCCAGTTTCTGGTTGGACAATTCCACATATACCCATTGGGGGAGCTGTAAAGAGTCTCAAATTACCCGGCTGTCTACAGAGATCACCATACTGGGGTGGGAGCCAGTAGAAGCAGATACACTGTGAGGCACTGTGAGTAAATTTCTTGTTGCTTGGTGTTGGTGAAGGACTATACTGATACTGTGATATACTACGCTTAGAGATGATCCTCTGCGGTGCTTTTGTTTTCTTCTTTTGATAGCTGTTCCCCCTGTACTTAAGTAGGTCCATGAAGATATTGTCTTTGGCTGTGGATAATGAACCCTAACCAGGTGTCTCAGAGTCCAGTCTATGCAGGGTCCTTGGTTCATACCCTTTTTCCAATAGGGTCCTGAGGGAGCTCTCAGTCCAACTCATTGGGTGTCAACAAGAAGGGCTTATGTTAGTTATATGACAATAGCCAGTGCAAGTGGGGAGTTACATGCTGATTCCATCATGAGTGTTTAGAATGTAACAATTCACAGAATTTCACTGATTGTTTTCAACAGTTTTAGGAACTAGGGATGGGTGAAAATTTACGCCTCAAACTGAAGTCGGTGAAAAATGGCACTTTCCGCTTGGTGAAAAATTTCCCAAGAAAAGTGCCAATTTTCTGCTTTTTCCCACTTTTTTCTCCTAGCTCATTACATTGAAATCAATAGGAACATAGAAGTTACACACAACACATAGCAAATATTATTTTATTTCCCAAAGGCATAGTATAAAAGGGGCATGAGGGAGCCTGCGTTGGTGGGAAGTAGGAAAAGAATTGATTGAACAGGGAATGTTTTTTTGGGGGGTTGTTTTCTGGGATTGGGGGACAGTTAATAAAAAATAAATCCTAACTAAAATGTGAAAAAACACACATAAGAAATGGCACAAAAGGGGTCTGAGGAGGGTGCCTGTGTTGGTGAATGATTGAATCATTTGAACAGTTAATTTGTTTTTGGGGGGGTTCTTGACTACTATTGGAGGGACAGTTAATAAAAAATAAATAAATAAAATAAGAAATCTGTATTTAAAGTGATAGAGACAGTAACCCCCTGACATAAGCTGCCACTGGGGCGAAAAACACACAAAAAGAGAAAAGCGCAAAAACGCTCTCTAAGTGCAGACTGATGGTATTATGGATAAATCTTCCACTTGAACCTTCCCCCAGCAATGGGTACTCACTCTCACTGGAGGCTGAGCCAGTCTCTGGGAATTTAGGCACGTCTTAATAATACCACTCTGTAGTCTCCGTTCTTCTTTTAAGTTTTCAAATACTCCTTCTGGATAAAGCTCTTGAATATCAAATGGACTACTATTGTAGGTATGGTATTTATATATACTCCGTTATTGAAGATTTAACAGGTACAAAAAATGGCTTTAATCAAATATAAAATGTTATAAAATCACAATATAACCCCCACTGGGGCGGACTGATACTTTACTTGATAGAGTATTTTGTAGAGGATGATTTGTTAGACTTGTTGTTAGAGGCCCAAGCCCTGAGGAAACATTGATTTGTAGGACTTAGGCTTGTTAGAGGCCCAAGCCCTGAGGGAACATTGATTTGTAGGACTTTGACTTGTTAGAGGCACAAGCCCTGAGGGAACATTGATTTGTAGGACGTCAGCTTGTTAGAGGCACAAGCCCTGAGGAAACACTGATTTGTGGGACTTAGGCTTGTTAGAAACAACTCCCCCCAAAAAATTGTTTATTTTTTTTGTATGACTGTTTTTTTAATTTATTTATTATTTATTTATTTTCAAAGCACAAGCCCTGAGAAAAAATATAAATGCCCTACTGGCCTAGTGCCAGCAGGTCATGTTGGCCAGTACCACTGGCCATTGTCAAATGTCCTCCTGAGTCCTGAATTGCAACTGCTGTTCCTACTGCTGCTGCTGAGTTGTTTAAGCAGCAGGATGATTAGGCAGCTGAAAGGGAATGGGATACACAACAGCAATAACATGGAAAATGGATGATGAAGGTTCTACTTGCCAATACTGGATCCAGTGATGCACCTGAGGCAGTATCAGCACAATAATTAGCCCCCAGTCTATGTGAAAAAAAGAAGTTGGCCAATAATTCTTCTCCACCTGCCCCTCTTCATTGATCATGAGTGTATTATTAGAATACAAATGTTTCCCTTGAGAGCAGGAACAGTGGCTCTCATCAGCAACTGCAATGAGCACAGTGTGTGTGTGTGTATGTGGTGTGGTAAATCTGGATGGCACAACTGTATCCAAACACCATGAAATCCGAAACCAAGTACTGCCACTGTCACTATACCCCTTGTCCAGACCCTGCTAAGGACACATGACAACATGCTGACAGTTTAATAGTAATGATGAACCCTCCCTGCCACCATCTTGGCATATTCTGTGGGATGGAAACTCCTTAGATGCCGTTTGATGCATTGCTTGCGATTCTCCTCCACCACACTACCATGTGTGGTCAGTGCACCACACAGTGTGCAATGGGTGTAGACGATGTCAGAATACCTCTGCAGCGGCTGCCAGAGCCGACCGCATCATGTATCCAGTGGCTCCAGCTGCATCCTGCTTCTGGCAGTCAGGCCGCTTGTTCCCCTTCACGGCTCAGCCACGTCTTGTGTTCTGGCAACTCCTGGGTCTCTGCGCGGCTCCAGGCCGCTTCAGAATTCGGCATTCCAGCTGTGATGGGTGACGTCATCTATGGGCGTACTTCCAAGGACATGGATGTGCGCTCCATTTAAAGGGACAGTCACCAGAAGTTACTCCTCCTCTTCCTGTGGCTGGCCTTTTTATACTGCATGGACACAGGGCTCAGTTGCCCTTTCATTGGTGTCCAGTACAGTTCTATAATTTGGCGTTCTGTGTATTATCTGGCTTGTTTGACTATCCGTTCTGGTGCTGACCTGTGGCTCTGTCTGACTACCCTATCATGGTGTCCGTGCTTTCGCTGGCGACATTGTTATGTCTATTCACTTCCTCATTCCCTCTTATTGGCTATCGTGAATTGTCTCCACCCAGTCCTTGTCTTTTTTATACTGAGTACTGTCACTTCAGCACTGCCCTTTTGTGGTGTACCTGTTGCCAGTGCTTATTCTGATTATTGGTGTGATTCCTGTGTATGACCCGGACTGCCTGACTATTCTGCCTGATCTACGTTCGTGCTCTGTATACAGACTCGGGTTGGCTGAGGTTCCTGCTCTGTGTACCGATCCAGCTCTACTGACGTTCCTGCTCTGTGTACCGACTCGGCTTGGCTGACGTTCCTGCTCTGTGTACCGATCCGGCTCTAATGACATTCCTGTCTCTGTGTACCGACTTGGCCTGGCTGACGTTCCTGCTCCGTGTACCGACCCGGCTCTACTGACGTTCCTGCTCTGTTGTACAGAACCGGCTTTGCTGTTGCTCTTGCTCTGTGTACCCCCCTGTACTCCTGAACCGGTTGCCTGCCATTCGGAGGTCCGTCCTCTGTACCGTGACTGTCCCTGTCAGTCACTGTGCCTCCTTACCATCTCAGGTAGCACTGCTCTCGACTAGTGATGATCGAGCACCCCAATGCTCGGGTGTTCGGGTGCTCTGGCCGAGCACCCCCGGAGGCTCGAGTGCTCGGCCGAGCACCCGAGCCCCATTGAAGTCAATGGGAGGACTCGAGCATTACACCAGGCACCCCCTGCTCTGATGAGGGGAGGGTGCCTGGTCCATAGGAAAAGGGCAGAAAATGATGGAAACACCACAGAAATGGTTCAGGGACAGCATAGGGAGGATGTCTGGATGCATCTTGGACTCCAACGTCGCTGCTGGGAACGATGTTTCGCCCGTAGTACGCCATTTTTACAGACTGACCGTAAAACACACAAAAAGGAAGATAAAAACGACTTTAGGCGAAAAATTGTTACCAAACAGTATTTGCTGTATATTTACTTGTATATCATCTGCAAATTCTGCAAAAAATTTCATCGATTTTTCGGAACTGGGGCCATGATTAAGAGGGAAACGTGCGCAGAGGCAATTTCTGCAAAAAATTTCATCGATTTTTCGGAACTGGGGCCATGATTAAGAGGGAAACGTGCGCAGAGGCAAATTCTGCAAAAAATTTCATCGATTTTTCTGAACTGGGGCCATGATTAAGAGGGAAACGTGCGCAGAGGCAAATTCTGCAAAAAATTTCCTCGATTTTTCTGAACTGGGGCCATGATTAAGAGGGAAACGTGTGCAGAGGCAAATTCTGCAAAAAATTTCCTCGATTTTTCTGAACTGGGGCCATGATTAAGAGGGAAACGTGCGCTGAGCCGACCATCTAAAACATTATGGGTGAGGGTCTGCTGCGGAGCTGACCATCCTAAACATTATATGCGAAGGCCCGCTAGTGAGCTGACGCTATAAAACATTATATGAGAGGGCCCGCTAGAGAGCTGACCCAATAAAACATTATATAAGAAGGCCCGCTGGTGAGCTGACCTATACAAAAAGTTGTCAAACAGTGCCCGCTGGTGAGCTGGCCCTATATAAAAATTATATCACAGGGCCCGCTGGTGAGCTGGCCCTATATAAAAATTATATCACAGGGTATATGGAAGAGAGTCAACCATATACCCGTTTTTTGGGTGGAAGGGGTGAATGGGAATACAGAGTATTCCCATCATTGTAAATAACATATATAAAGTCACTTTATGTTCACCCGGGGCTTTCCTCCAGTGGAGTGGAGAAGTCAGGGGAAATCCAGGCCTTGTTCATTTTTATAAGTGTCAACCTATCAGCATTTTCGGTGGGAAGGCGGATATGCTTATCTGTTATGATGCCACCAGCAGCACTAAATACCCGCTCAGACAGAACGCTGGCGGCAGGGCAGGCCAGCACCTCCAAGGCGTAGAGTGCCAGTTCATACCACGTGTCCAGCTTGGACACCCAGTAGTTGTAAGGCACAGAGGGATCAGTGAGGACGCTGACACGGTCTGCTACGTACTCCTTCACCATCTTCCAAAACTTTTCCCTCCTTGTGACACTAGGCTGCGCATCAGGGTGAGGGTGCTGGCGGGGTGTCATGAAGGTGTCCCACGCCTTGGAGAGTGTTGCCCTGCCTTTGTCGGAACTGCTGTGTGCTCCCCTTTTCTCCCCTTCTCGGTTGGCCAAGGTAGCACGTACTCTGCCGCCAGCGTTGTCAGATGGAAAATTTTGGAGCAATTTTTCAACAAGAACCTTCTGGTATTGCACCATTTTGCTTGTCCTCTCCACCGGAGGAATGAGAGATGAGAAATTCTCTTTGTAGCGGGGGTCCAGAAGGGTGAACACCCAGTAATCCGTGTTGTCTAAAATGCGTATAACGCGTGGGTCACGGGAAAGGCAGCCTAACATAAAGTCAGCCATGTGTGCCAGAGTACCAACAGGCAAGATTTCGCTGTCCTCACCAGGAGGATGACTCTCAATCTCCTGATCCTCTTCCTCCTCTTCTGCCCACCCACGCTGAAGAGATGGAACTAAAGTTCCATGGCTACCCTCTGTAGCGGAGGCAACCGTGTCTTCCTCCTCCTCCTCCTCCTCCTCCGCCTCCTCCAATTGTCGCTGAGAAGACAAAGTGAGGGTGCTCTGGCTATAACCTTGTGTAAGCTCTTCCTCCCCCATTTCCACCTCTTCCACATGCAAAGCGTCGGTTTTAATTGTGAGCAGCGAGCGTTTCAGTAGACACAGAAGTGGGATGGTTACACTGATAATAGCGTTATCGCCGCTCACCATCTGTGTCGATTCCTCAAAATTGCGTAAAACCTCACAGAGGTCTGACATCCATTCCCACTCCTCACTTCTGATTAGAGGAAGTTGAACGGAGAGGCGACGACCGTGTAACAGCTGGTACTCCACTACTGCCCTCTGCTGCTCACAAAGCCGGGCCAACATATGGAAGGTGGAGTTCCAGCGCGTGCTCACGTCACACAGCAGCCGGTGAGCTGGCAATTGTAAGCGCTGCTGCAGCTTCAACAGGCCGGCTGAAGCTGTAGATGACTTACGGAAATGTGCACACACGCGGCGCACCTTGGTCAAGAGATCATGCAAATTGGGGTAGGTTTTTAGAAATCGCTGAACCACTAAATTAAATACATGCGCTAGGCATGGTACGTGTGTGAGCTTGCCGAGCTCCAAAGCCGCCACCAAGTTACGCCCATTATCACACACAACCATGCCTGGTTGCAGGTTGAGTGGCGAGAGCCACTGCTCGGTCTGGTGACTAATCCCCTGCAACAGCTCTGAGGCCGTGTGCTGTTTGTCCCCAAGGCAGATCAGCTTCAGCACGGCCTGTTGACGCTTCCCCACTGCAGTGCTAAACTGCTTCCAGCTACCGGCTGATGGGTGAGTGGTGCTGCGCGCAGAGAATTCGGAGGTGGAAACGGAGGAGGAGGAGGAGGAGCCAATAACGTAGGTGCTGGCGGAAACCCTGATGGAGGTAGGGCCCGCAATCCTCGGCGTGGGTAGCACCTGTGCCATCCCAGGGTCCGAGTCGCTCCCAGCCTCCACGACATTCACCCAGTGTGCCGTCAGGGAAATGTAGCGTCCCTGGCCACAAGCACTTGTCCATGTGTCAGTCGTTAAGTGGACCTTCCCAGTAACTGCGTTGGTCAGGGCACGGGTGATGTTACGGGACACATGGTGGTGTAATGCGGGGACGGCACACCGGGAAAAGTAGTGGCGGCTGGGGACTGCGTACCGAGGGACAGCTGCTGCCATCAGGCTGCGGAAGGACTCAGTCTCCACAAGCCTAAATGGCAGCATTTCGATGGCCAGTAATTTGGAAAGGTGTGAGGTTAGTGCTATGGCCTGTGGGTGGGTGGCTGGGTATTTTCGCTTGCGCTCAAATGCCTGGGGTAACGACATTTGGACGCTGCGCTGGGACAGGGAAGTGGATGTGGTCGCTGATGGTGCTTCAGATGGTACAGGTGCAGGGCGGGAGGTATGCGGGCCTGCGCCTTCGACAGGCGATTGGCCGGCACCGAAAACAGGGGAAGAGGAGGCAGTGGTGTGGCCTGCAGACACAGATTGGCGATCCGGGCGTTCCTCACACTTATTACGGTGCTTGGATGCCATGTGTCGGATCATGCTGGTGGTGGTGAGGTTTCTAATGTTCATGCCTCGGCTCATTCTGGTGTGGCACAGGTTGCAAACTACAATTTTTTTGTCGTCCGCACTTTCCTTAAAAAAACGCCATACCGCGGAACACCTAGCCCTTGGCAAGGGAGATTTACGCAAGGGGGTGCTCCGTGGAACATTTGCGGGCCGGTTTGGTGCGGTCCGCCTTCTTTCTTTAGCCACACCACTGCCTCTTCCAGCCTGTTGCGGTGCTGCAGATGGCTCACCCTCAGGACTGCTGTCATCGCTCGGCTCTCCACCTTCCCAGGTGGGGTCAGTCACCTCATCGTCCACCAAGTCCTCCTCCACTTCCTCACTCTGATCATCCTCCTCATTTCTTGATCCCACCACATACTCAGTCATTGACAACTGTGTATCATCCTCCTCATCAAGGTCTTGAGACAGTAATAGTGGTTGATTTGATGGCAACTGTGTCTCATCATCATCATCCACTTCCTTTGACCTTAAATGCCGTTCCCCTCTGTCATCTTCTTGTGATTGGGTACCCTCTAGAGGTTGTGAATCAGGGCACAAGATGTCATGTTCCTCTGCAAGCGTGCTTGGAGAGAGGGTCAAATGAAGGATTGGTGATGAGACGAGCTCCTCACTATATCCCAGTGTGGGATCACTTCTTTGACCAGACCGTGTATGGTGGGAGGAAGGATGATCAGAGTGAGGATTATTTTGACCAGACTCTTGGCTACTGAGAGTGGACTTGGTGGAAGACAGGGTGGTGCTTAACCGACTGGAAGCAGTATCAGCTGTCATCCAACCGACCACCTGTTCGCAGTGGTCGGACCTCGAGAGTGATGTCCTGCGACGCCCTGTAAACTGAGACATGAAGCTAGGTATGGTGGATGTCTTTCTTTCTTGTGCTCTGGCATCAGGCACAGTTTCTACGCGTCCTTACCCGCGCCCTGAACTATCAGGATCACGTCCCCTTCCCCGTCCCTTTTTACCCGCCTTCTTCATATTACACGGAATATGTGCTGCTAATCTGCAACTTTGCACACTAAACAGAATGTGCTGCTAATCTGCAACTTTGCACACTAAACAGAATGTGCTGCTAATCTGCGGCTAGGCACAGTGAACGGAATATGTGACGTTTATTTTTTACACTTTCCACACTAAACAGAATGTGCTGCTAATCTGCAACTTTGCACACTAAACAGAATGTGCTGCTAATCTGCGGCTAGGCACAGTGAACGGAATATGTGACGTTTATTTTTTACACTTTGCACACTAAACAGAATATGCTGCTAATCTGCAACTTTGCACACTAAACAGAATGTGCTGCTAATCTGCGGCTAGGCACGGTGAACGGAATATGTGATGTTTATTTTTTACACTTTGCACACTAAACAGAATGTGCTGCTAATCTGCGGCTAGGCACACTAAACAGAATGTGCTTCTAATCTGCGGCTAGGCACAGTGAACGGAATATGTGACGTTTATTTTTTACACTTTCCACACTAAACAGAATGTGCTGCTAATCTGCAACTTTGCACACTAAACAGAATGTGCTGCTAATCTGTGGCTAGGCACAGTGAACGGAATATGTGACGTTTATTTTTTACACTTTGCACACTAAACAGAATGTGCTGCTAATCTGCAACTTTGCACACTAAACAGAATGTGCTGCTAATCTGCGGCTAGGCACAGTGAAAGGAATATGTGACGTTTATTTTTTACACTTTCCACACTAAACACAATGTGCTGCTAATCTGCAACTTTGCACACTAAACAGAATGTGCTGCTAATCTGCGGCTAGGCACAGTGAAAGGAATATGTGACGTTTATTTTTTACACTTTGCACACTAAACAGAATGTGCTGCTAATCTGCAACTTTGCACACTAAACAGAATGTGCTGCTAATCTGCGGCTAGGCACAGTGAAAGGAATATGTGACGTTTATTTTTTACACTTTCCACACTAAACAGAATGTGCTGCTAATCTGCAACTTTGCACACTAAACAGAATGTGCTGCTAATCTGCGGCTAGGCACAGTGAACGGAATATGTGACGTTTATTTTTTACACTTTGCACACTAAACAGAATGTGCTGCTAATCTGCAACTTTGCACACTAAACAGAATGTGCTGCTAATCTGCGGCTAGGCACAGTGAACGGAATATGTGACGTTTATTTTTTACACTTTCCACACTAAACAGAATGTGCTGCTAATCTGCAACTTTGCACACTAAACAGAATGTGCTGCTAATCTGCAACTTTGCACACTAAAAAGAATGTGCTGCTAATCTGCAACTTTGCACACTAAACAGAATGTGCTGCTAATCTGCAACTTTGCACACTAAACAGAATGTGCTGCTAATCTGCGGCTAGGCACAGTGAACGGAATATGTGACTTTTTTTTTAAATCTGTGCCCCCCCAAACAAAATATAACTGCTGCCCCCACACACAACAGTCCTAAAAAGGACTTTTGGGTCTTTATATGTTGTTCCAACACTTTTCTTCTCCCTACACTGACTTTCCCTTCCTATCCTCATCTCTCCCTGGCTAAGACTGAGCCGAACTCGCTGGTCAGGTGCTATACAGCACCCGATCACGGGTTCTGGCCAGCCAATCAGTGTAATGCCAGCAGCCAACATGGCTGCTGTCATTACACTGATGTCAGAGCCTCCCTGCACGTTTATTGGCTGCGCAGCAGCCGCGAAACGTGCGGGGAGGACACCCGAACATGGCGGGCGAGCACATGCCGTACTCGTACGAGTACCGCCATGTGCCGAGCAGAGCGATGCTCGAGCCGAACCGAGCTTTGGCCGTGCATGCTTGCTCATCACTACTCTCGACCTTTCACTATGGTGTTAGGTGTGGTATTGCACCCGGTATGCTTGACCTGCTTGTTACTCTTACCGAGGTTGGGTGGCTACTGGGCGCCTCGGTTAGCCTCTGGTTCTAAACCCACGGTCCAGGTCTGGGCGTTCGTCTACCTTACTGTTTGGTGCTACAGCGCTCAGTGTCATAGCTCTGTTCTGTCATCCAGGAGCATTCCCAAGACTCACTATTGTCAGTACCGGGTTTCCTCGTTAACCGTTACCATTCAGTCGTCCGTACTGCCTGTACACCCTTCAGTCTGTAGCCTTCCTAAGGCTGCTACGGTTTGTCCGCTAGTCTCCGGTCCGGGCCTAAGTTGCTTTGTTGTCTGTCTCTCCATACGGTGAAGTGAGGCCTCCTTTTAGTCACCTAAGGGCGATCTACCTCGGCTACTCCCTGCATAGGGAGCCTCTGTTATTGGTGGCACTATTGGTGCCTGTTGGCGTTCCTGATCTTGACATTAGTGCTCACTGTGGCACAACTTCACACAAACTGTAAACTGACCTGTGCCAGTACAGTACCTTAGGTACCTGCTGGGCCTGAGTGGGTTGCTGCACTCCGTGTAACCTGACCTGTGCCAGTACAGTACATTGGGTACCTGCTGGGCCTGAGTGGGTTATTCCTATCTCCGTGACCTGACCTGCATCAGTGATATACTTCTGTACATTCTGGACTTATCTGTGGTTATATTACTCCTGTACCTGTCCTGTGTCTGGATTACAGATTGTATGTACTGGACCCGAGAGGGTCACATGATCATTGCTTGTTTAATAAAACTGTGTTTTACCAAACCTCCAGTGTCTGAGAGTCTGTAAACTGTAACATACCCGCTCCGTGTATGACCCTTGGCTTAGTCAGATAACCATTCTGGTGCAGACCTGCAGCTCTGGATGACTACCCATTCCATGTATGACTCCTGGCTTGTCTGACTATCCATTCTAGTGTTGACCTGTCCACTGCGTATCCAGCATACCAAAGCTTCAGTTGATATCCTATCTGGTGCAAACCTGTGGCTCTGGCTGACTACCCACTCAGTGTATAACCCCTAGCTTGTCTGACCATCCATTCTGGCTCTGACCTGTGGCTCTATCTGACTATCCTCTAGTGTGGCTGCCCATGGAGTCAGATATCCAATCTGGTGCGGGCCTGTGGCTATGGCAGACTTACTTCTAGTTGCCTTCCTATTAGTCTGGCTTCTCCCAGGTGCGGACCTGTGGCATTGCAGACTACTCCTTGTCTCATCGCTGGGACTGATCATAGAGAATCACATGGAAGCAGTCTACTATTTCTGGTAGTTGTCTCTTGCTCCGTTGTGTGCTTCTCTCTCATACAGTTTATTGTGATATTTCTGTTTCCTTGATTGTGCCTAATAAAGTTGGTGTTACCTTTTTTTACTTGTCCTGAGTTTCTTTGCACGGACCATGACAGATGAACTGCCACATCCTGACATCAACAGAGTGGCTATCATATGGCGTGGGAGGTAGTGATGAATGAGGTGGATTGGCAGAAGATGTAGTTACCTTAGAAGGTGATGACGAGCTAGTTGTTTCACTCGTCATGGAACTTCCAGTCTCTGCCTGGGTTGCTCTATTCTTCCACCTCTTTGATCTCCACCTCACCTCTTGTTGCCTTTCTGGAGAGTTAGGGACAACAAAAGTGGTGTTTGATTTATGTGATGGGTGTTTCTCTTTAACGTGATTGATGTAAATGTCATGGTGTCTGTGTTTCATGTGTGATATCAGGGTGCTTGTGCCAAGGTGTTTTCCCTCCTTTCCTCTTCTCACTGACATTTCACAAATTGTGCACAGTGCCGCTGCTGATGACTCCATCAATGTCTCTTCCACCCCAGCTTCTCCAACATCATCATCACCACCCCCACTAGTCCCTACATGCTGTTGTTGCCGCTGCTCTATTCCAGTCATCTCACTGCTGCTTGGAGGAGGTGACGAGCAATTTGACAGAGGGTCCCCTAATGTCACACTTGGCATTTCCTTTTGACCTGAACAAGGCAGACTAGCACTAGCAACAGTAGCAGCAGGCACAGGCAGCTGATCTGTGCTCCTACTGGTAGTGGTGGTATTAATTCTGAGCCTGTTCTCCTCCCCCAACACCAGTTCTGGACTCCTAAGGATCATGTTCCTCCTGGAGACTGTAGTGAAGGGAAGGTGAGGAGCACTCCCAGAGCCAGAGAAATGGTGTGGGCTCCCTTGACCGCTAGTCTGGACTCTCTCCAGTGTTTCCCCTGCCACTTCGTCTGCTTCACCATTACTGCTACTACTACTATCAACATCAAGTTCAGCTGCAGAGTCTTCCTTCTCAGTCTCACAGTCACTAGTAATATGAGGACATTGTTCATTACCCCCTCCTTCACTCCTAACGCTAACAAGCTGCTGGGCCTTAGTAGCAGTAATACTAGTACTGGCAGGACTGCTTGGGAATGGCAAGTGTGATTGCTGTCACACACTTGGCTTCATTTCCTCCCCTCCCCCTCCTGAGTACTACAAGACACACTAGCAGCAGACAAAGTATTGGTTGCAGCAGGTTCAGCACTAGCAGCAGGCAAAGTATTGGTGGTAGCAGGTTCAGCAATGGCAGCAGGTACAGCAATGGTGGTTGCAGGTACAGCAATGGTGGTTGCAGGTACAGAACTAGTGGCAGCAGGGGAAGCAGGTACAACACTAGTGGCTGCAGGTACAGAAATGGGGGCACTAGCAGCAGGGGCAGCACATCTGGCAGCAGGTACAACACTAGCGGCTGCAGGCAAAGCAATGGTAGCACTGGCAGCAGGGACAGCACGTCTTGCAGCAGGCACAGGCAGCTGACCTGTCCCACTCTCACTAGTGCTACCCTTTCCCTTTTCTCCCTCCCTCCCCATTAAATTCCCCAAGATCCCTTAGGGTGATTTAGGGGGACTGGACATCATTGGTTCAGTACTGCTAGCCACTTCCTCCTTCTCCTCCTCCTCAGACTCAGATGACACATAATTAGGGACCTTCCAGTACCTCCTTTTGCTGCTCATAGTGATAGCAGTCACTATGAGCCTCTCCTGCCTCAATTTTGTCAAAATATGACAGCAGAACAGCACAGCATGTCTATCTCGCTCTGTAGCTGCTTCTGTTGTGTCTGTCTTCAGCAAATACGTCACGTTGTTATACTGGAAATGAGAAAACAATGTAAATCAATAGGCGGAGACTTTCTAGTCATTGAAAATAGGGTGAAAAATTTTGGCCAATGCTAGTTTTTAAAGTGAATTTTCCCAGCGAAAAAGCAGACAACAACATGGTTTTCGCTAAATTTCTCGCGGGAACACGGCAACAACTTTCACCCATCCCCACTGGGAACCCAAGGTAATGGTCCTGGAAGAGGAGGCCACACCAGGGAGCACAGAAAGGTGTTCCCATGGATCAGCCAATATAGTAACCCTGAGTAGACGTTGTTGCTAGTGAATGGTTTTCTGTTTTTTTCATCCCTTTTAAAGTCTCCTTGAATGCCATGTCCTAGTAAGTTTGAAACTGGCTATTGCTCATCCGGAAGTGGCTGGGGAAAAACTGTGAAAGCAAGTATAACTGGAAAGGACAGTAGTCCCATTTCCCTCTCCACCTCCAAACCTTAGGATATCACCTTTGGGAATTTTTTATTGAATGCTAATATTGATACCTATCTTTATAGGGTGTGTTAAGCTTCCTGTGATGAGGCTGTTTGGTTGGCATGGTTTGTGGGTCAGAATGCACTTATGGCAAAACTGATATAGAATTGGCACTTCAGTTGATTCTGAAGCACTCAAATACCATGTACCAAGTTAGCTGCTGTTTCAACAGGAATTTACTCCATTGCCAGGTGATTACCAATAGGATGTCCCACTTCTTACTCCTACTTCAAAGCGTTCAGTACGTTTGTGGAATGGGTGGTTAGGTCAGAGACAGAATTATTGTTATTTATCCATTACCTGGATGATTGGACATTTGACACCAATGTTTGTGTTGTATTGATAAATTCAGCTGAGAGAATAACCAAGCTTTTTGGGGTCCTTTTGGCTCCTGAGAAGACTTTGAGCCCCTGTTTGGTGCTCATGTTTCTTGGGATCAAAACTGATGCTCGTGAAATGGTGTGTCATATTTCCATGAATAATTTAGTGGATCTTCATAGGGTAATCCATGCAATGATTCAGGCAATTATTATTGGATACATTACAATTTGTCTGCAAGATTTTGCCAATGGGTAGGATATTTTATCGGAGATTATTTCTGGTGTCCTTTGGGAAATGAGGGTCTCTTCATTATATTTGACTGAACAGAGAACGTAAGGATGACCTTCAGAGATGAGATTCCTTTATGGCAATCCCTCCTGGTTTCCAATGCTCAGATTGATTTTGTTCAAAGAGGCAGTGAGGGCACAATATTCTGGGGCATTTATCAAGGGAAGGTGGTTTGCTGAGCTATGACCCGTAGTCTGGTTTGAGTTGGAGCTTACAAAAATGTGATGTTTCTCAAGCTATTTCCCATAATTGTGGAGGTGACATACAGGGTCAGTGTCTTAGGAACATCTCTGCGACATTTTACATTTACTGAGAAGGTAGTAGATAAGTTGAATAGCCTACCAGCAGAAGTGGTAGAAGTTAATACAGTGACAGAATTCAAGCATGCATGAGATAGGCATAAGGCTGTCCTTAACATAAGAAAAGACCAAGGACCAAAGAAGGTTTGAGGCTTTTACAGTAGGTATATGGGCAGACTTGATGGTCCGAATGGTTATCTGTCGTCAAATTCTATGTTTCTATGATTGTGATAATATGGGTATGGTTTAGGCCATATCAAACTTGTCAGCAAATTCATTAACAATGGTTAGGATTTTGAGGCAGTTAATGTTCTCATGTTTACAGCATAATATCTGGTTTAGAGCTAAACCTCTTCTTAGAGTGCAAAATGTAATTGCTGATGATTTATTTCATATTCAGTGGTAGCAATTAAAGTAACAGGCTCTAGAAGAAAGGAAGGAAGGGGAGAAGTGTTCAGCACATCTAATTCATGCAGATGATTTCTTTTTGTTTAGGTTTCAGTTTATCATTGTCTTATATGGGGCATTGGGGAATTGAGTTTTCATCTTCCACAGTACAAATGACTATGTTTTTAACTGGTGTGGCACAGAGAGCACAGGATGGGGATTGGATGAAGAATAAGATGGGAGTCAGTCTGTTTTAAGTGCTATGTCAGGCCAAGATTAGTGGAGATGTAAAGTGTTTGCATCAGTAACAATTTACCTGAAGCAGGCCTTGTTCGGGGAGTGGAGTCTCTGTTCAGGGAGATGCACACCCTTGCAAAACCACACTAATGGAGGACCTAAGGATGACAAGAGAACCCCTAAAATTAGTGTCCACACATGGGCAGGTCCAGATGTTAAGGTCTCAGGATACAAGCAAGGATATAGCCAGGTGATCTGGAACAGGTCAGGTGCTTGTGGAATATTTAACAGCAACGCTTGCCCCCAAGTGTAGGGCCCCAATGTTCAAGTTACCACTGGCAGGACACATGAGTCTAAGTGAGGTACCAAACTGACAGGCATAGACAGAGTGAAAAACCATCCAAAGTCAGGCCAGTAAGCAAACCAGCGGAGTCCAGGAAGTTCCTAAGATCAAAATCAGAATATGTCTCACCAAAATAAATCAGAAAACAAGAAAGGTCTAGGAAAATTCCAAGGTCAAAGTCAGAATACCCCTCTTTATAAGTAATCAGCAAACAGAAAGGGTCTAGGAAGAAGCCAGGGTCAAAGCCAAAATAACACTCACAATCAGGAATCAGGAATGTTGAGCCTATGAACAGGCAAAACGACTGAGCACTGTGTGCTCTGGAAAGCTGAGTTAAATGATTGCTGACCAGGAATCAGCTGACATGCCGGGCAACCAGGAGAGACAAAGAATCCTCTAGTGGCTCATCTGGAGCCACTAGTCCCTCTAGTGGCTCATCTGGAGCATGAAAGCCCCACAGCTACAAGTTTAAGTCCATGCAAAAAACAGAATGGCAGTGTCATGACAGTTTCCAGGATATGGATGTGTTTTTTTTTATGTGGTTTTGTTTTTGTTTTAGATAATTCCATATGTAAAACCTGGAAAAAAGGACACTCTTATGTTAACCAGGGTAGCTTGAGAGCAGTGAGGTAGCCAGGAGGTAGACACTCAGTTTTGATCTCAGTGGACTGATATTAAAATAACTGGCTTATTTGAGAATGTTTTGGGAGATAGTTTTGCCTGAAGTGTATCTCTGATTGTGGGACCTATTCATGTCTTAAGTATTCATGTGGTAGGAGATAAATTGAACTGCTGTCCTTATAAATGGTTGCTAAGGGACATAATGAGGAATTTAGAGAGTCCATATCATCTTTTCCCTGGCCTGATCATTATTTGGTAAGATATTTTTCCACAGCTAAAGTGCAACTGCAGTGAATAAAGAACAACTGAGATCAACAAAGTGGTGGAATGCTTTGTCCAGGCCAAGGGTGGGATTGCTGATCCAACATTTAATCATTGAAGGGCAAAGTTGTTTGAATCACATGGGTGGGATCCATCACACAGACATTTGGTTTGATGCTTTCAATTTTAAGTTCAGCAGGATGGTTTAGGACAAGCCTTAAGTGTTTGAAATTATATACAACACTAAGAAGTCAGTGTGAAGGTACACTCAGTCTGCTGTGAGTTTAAAAATTTGTTTACATTTTTGAAAGATTTGAGTTACATAGGCTTCTCTAAGGGCTTGGTATGTGAGAAGGAGTATGAACAATAAGATGTAACATTGGTGGTATGCACACCTATTGTGCTGAAAGTTTCAGCTGGTGGCTTGCTTGTGGTTAGAAGTCAATTAATGGGGATGTTTTTAGTAAATTGTTTAACCCTTTCAGTCCTAGGTACTTATGGAATTATTTGTACCCTGGTGCCCGGACACATGGGAAAGTTTCTAGCTATATATGAAAAATGTATATTGTTTTCTTAGAACTAATTCAGCTTTTTTGTCGTGCCTCGCTCGAAGAACATTTTGCATTGTACAACAACTATGATGTCATAAATACAAAACAAATGTATATTTGTTGGATTACTTTTTTGATTTACTTTGATTATGAAAGGTTTCACTCATTTTTAAAAGCTGTAAATTCTCTGAGTACAAAAATACCAAATTTATGGTGTATAACCTACATGTCTGTTCTGCGCAGACCCCTAATTAACAGGTGCACAGGTCCTGTTTGTCCTCAGAAAGGTATGTGTAAGGTTTCTAGAAGATCAATCTTCATTTTACTGGCAATTCTAGTGTTCCAGCTTCTCACTGTTTCCTTTCTTTGACCTTGCAGTTGGGGCCAAAGGTCATCCCACTTAGAGCCCTTATTGACTCTGGAGCTACTAACAATGCACTTGACTTGCAACTGGCAACCTCTCTCCAAATACATTTGGTGCCTAAGACTAATTCTCTGCAGATACAAGTATTTAAGGGTACTCCTATGCATTCTGACTTGGTCACTCAGGAATCTACTGCCCTATAGCTCGCTATCAATGAACACTATGAATGCCTGACATTTTTGTGGTTCAGTCTCCCTTGTTCTCTATGGTGTTGGGTCTATCGAGGCTACAGCTTCATAATCCCAGTATCGACTGGCCTACTATTCAAATCACTGTCATCAGAGCCATGTCTCATCTCCTAGGACCTCAGGATCTGAACCCTTTCTTGCATTTTTAACAGTGGAATCTGCCTCCATATCAAAGGCTTACAGGGACTTTGCTGATTTCTTCAGTAAAAAGGAAGCAGACAAACACCCCCAAACTGGATTTATTATTCCCCAATCAAGTTACTTCCAGGTGCTAAGATGCATTTTGGTCGCATTTTCCCTTGTCTGAACCTGAGTTGCGGTATCTCAAAGACTATCTACAAGACTTCATTTGGCCTTCCACTTCTCCAGCTGAGGCAGAAATTTTCTTTGTGGAGAAAAAAGATGGATCCCTCAGACCCTGCATTGATTACAGGGAACTCAAAGAGATCACCATTAAGAACCAGTGTCCTCTTTCTTTGATTATGGAATTATTCGAAAGTCTGAGATCTGCCACCATTTTCACAAAATTAGACCTATGTGGGGCTTATAATCTGGTACAAATCCAGGAAGGAGATGAATGGAGCATTCCGAACTTGCTTTTGCAAATCTAGTGATTAGGGAGAGGGCAAAAGTTTTTGCCTCAAAAGAGAAATAGGAGAAAAAGGCACTTTTTGCCAAGCTGGAAATAGTTTGCAAAAAGTACAGTT
Organism: Rhinophrynus dorsalis; assembly: GCA_037306005.1. Lineage (NCBI taxonomy): Eukaryota > Metazoa > Chordata > Amphibia > Anura > Rhinophrynidae > Rhinophrynus > Rhinophrynus dorsalis. The sequence goes on from CM074720.1 coordinate 109,296,478, forward strand.
TTTTTTTTCGCCTAGCTCATTTTCTCCCTACCACACAGCAAGTTTGTCTTCTTTTTTCCCACAGGCATATAAAAGGGTGTCAGGTTCTCAAATGAAGCCATTATGTGCTTGTGAGAAGAAGGCAAAGCAGCACATTTTTGAGTTAGAGAAGACAGTCTAATAAAGTGAAGTTGAAGCTTAGTTTAGGGAGTCTTATAAGCAGGAAATTTGTTCTCTGAATTAGGGGAGTCTAGGGAATTCTAGGGGACATTAAGGGAGAAAAGAGTTTGACCCCAAATACCTCAAAATTCAGTGTTACTGTCCGGGAAGACATAGGCAGCCGTGTTCTAAGTTTCTTCCTGATCTGGCTGTTATCTATGTCCTACAGGAGCCAGGGGTGCGAGAAGAGAGCAAAGAAGGTTTACCATAAATATCCTCAAATTTTGTGTGACTGAGTAGACACAGACAACTGTCATTCAAGTTCCTTCCTGATCTGGCTGTTATATCTGTGTCAGGGGAGTCTAGGGGTGTGAGAAAGGCACAAAGGAGATTTATCCCCAATTACCCCCAAAGTCTGTGTGACTGACTGATAAGACACAGGCAGAGGTGATCAAAGTTTCATCCTGATCTAACTGTTATCTCTGTGGTAGGGGAGCCTTGGGGTGTTATAAAGGGGAAAATGTGTTTTACCCCAAATACCCTGAAATTTTGTGTGACCGAGTAGACACAGGCAGTTGTGATCCAAGTTAATTTTTGATCTGACTTTTATCTCTGTGTCACAGGAATCTGAGGGTGTGAGAAGGAAGCAAAAGAGAATTACCCTAAATACCCCAAAATTCTATGTGACTGGTAATACACAGGCAGAGGTGATCCAAGTTTCTTCCTGCTCTGGCTGGTATATCTGTCCTAGGAGAGTCTATGTTTGTGAGAAGGGTGGAAAAAAGGTTTACCTCAAGTAAACACAGGCAGCTTCCTTCCTGGCTCTATGCTATGGGGAGACTAGGGTGTGAGAAGGATGCAAAGGAGAATTACCCCAAATACCCCAAAATTCTTTGTGACTGACTGGGAAGATGCAGGAACCATGATCCAAGTTTCTTCCTGATCTGGCTGTTATCTCTGTCCTAGGTGAGTCTGGGGAAAGCAATTGAACAGGGAGTGTTTTTTTTTTACATGAATAAGGGGACAATTAATTAAAATATATAAATAAAAAAATAAGAGGTGACAGATACAGGGACCCTGATATTAGCTGTTACTGAGTCTGACTGATACTAGATGAGATATAGTATTTTGTAGAGATCCAAGGTAAGACATCACACACACACACACACACACACACACACACACACACACACAATCAGTTCTGTTGTGTACTTTACAGTAAAATCACCTTCAGTTACAGATGAAGTTGATAGTGAGATAGATAATGACATGGCCAGAAAGTTAGCTGAAAGGCAAAGACTCAATCTTCCACCACTGAAAAGGAGCTCTGCACCTGATTATAAACTGTTTGAGAGAACAGCTGGAAAGTCTGACACTGGACAAACAAAGATGCCCACAAATACACAGTCATCCTTTCAGTTATCATCAGCATTGTCACCACTTGCAAATCCATGTCCCACTCAGCCACACACTAGTAGTGTTGAGTAACCAGCAATAACACAGGTTATCAGCATCCACAGCCTTAGCTTTGATGAGTGCCTCTACTGCTCTTGGAAGTGCAGCACCTATGACACCTACTAGTAGTACAATATCATCAACAGATAGCCCAGTAGTAGTAGCAGCCTATCAGGAGTCCCACAGTCTATGAAGTCCACAGTATAGAGATACTTGACTCAAGTTAAAAAAAACTTAGCATGTTGCTATCAGTTGTCTGTGTAAGAAGCTTACTAGCAGGGAAAAAGCAGGCTCACACCTAGGCACCTCCTCAAATGAGCCCCCACCTGTAGCACAACCATAGGACTGACTGGGAGGCACACCATCAAAAGGTCAGGGATGCCACAACTAGCTGCAGTAGAAGTATTCCTAAATGTGCCCTGGGCTCTGGGGTAAATAATAGATGTGCTGTTGATATGGCAGAGAGTGTGCCAAGATTTTCTGCTCCTTATTCACAGGAGAATGAGTTTGTTTTTGGAGATGACATGAATCATAGAGTGCCTACACATAAAGCCACCACTCCTACCACCTCCATATTATGGTGCCTGTGCTCCCCTTGTTTTGTTTTCCTGTCAGTCTACACTGTGATTGCTCCCATTGGCTGTCCTGTGTTTGTCCCGCCCAGTATGGCCTTTATATACTGGGCTCTGGCACCTATCCGGTTCCCTTTCATGGTGTTTCTGTACCAGTGCTAGTTTCTGCTCAGTGATTCCCAGTGTACCGACTTGGCCTGCCTGACTACTCTGCATCATTTCCTACTCCTGTGTACCGACACTGATTGCCTGACTATTCTTCTGCGCCTGCTCCTGAGTACCGACCCGGCTTGGCTGACGTTCCTGCTCCTGTGTACCGACCCGGCTTGGCTGACGTTCCTGCTCCGTGATTCGACCCGGCTTGGCTGACATTCCTGCTCCGTGATTCGACCCAGCTTGGTTGGCGTTCCTGATCTGACAGCCTATTGTCGCCTTGGCGACATTCTGATTCTACAGGCAATTCAGTCCCCGCTTCTTGTTCAGCAGAGTGCGAGAGTCAGTTTCCGTTACTGCTACGGCAGTGTGCCATTGGCCTAGTTTCCGTTATCGCTCCTGCAGAGTGCAAGTGTCTGTCTCCGTTACTGCTACTGCAGTGTCCTCCGTTACTGCTCCTGCAGAGTGCAAGTGTCTGCCTCCGTTACTGCTACGGCAGTGTGCCATTGGCCTAGTCTCCGTTATCGCTCCTGCAGAGTGCAAGTGTCTGCCTCCGTTACTGCTACGGCAGTGTGCCATTAGTCTAGTCTCCGTTACTGCTCCTGCAGAGTGCAAGTGTTTGCATCGGTTACTGCTACGGCAGTGTGTCATTGGTCTAGTCTCCATTATTGCTCCTGCAGAGTGCAAGTGTCTGTGTCACGGTATTTGAAGACTCTCAGACTTAAGGTTTGGTAAAAACTTAACTTTATTGAAAAGTTAAGGCAATCCCCCGTAGGGTATCATACATATATAACAATACAACAATAAATGACAAGAGAATAGGTTCTACCGGCCTTGCCAGTAATACCGGGCAAGGCAACCCGAGTGACAGTTGCAATAGTGATAGGCTCTACTGGCCTTGCCTATACCGGGTAAGGCAACCGTGAGATTACATGTACCGGTTCTTCCGGCCTTACCAATACCGGCAAGGCAGCCCAATGGAGTACTGAGTGTAGGCTCTACCGGCCCTGCCAATACCGGGTAAGGCAACCTTAGGATGGCAGCAAGAACAGGTTCTACCGGCCTTACCAATAGCGGGCAGGGCAGCCTGAGGAAATACTGATAGTAGGCTCTACCGGCCCTGCCTATACCGGGTAAGGCAACCTTATGATGTAAACGTATTTAGGTTCTACCGGCCTTACCAATACCGGGCAGGGCAGCCCAAGAGAGGAGACCAAGCTGTCAGGTGACAATGACAGTAGTATGGAGAGGAACAATGGTCTCCTCAGCAGAAGTCTTTAGCCTGAGAATACCAGACAACTGCGTAAGGAATTGGACAGCAACCTGTCCTCAGTATATGAGTAGTCAAGGAGCAAACCAGCTTCCGCACGTTGGGACCAACAGTTACTAGCGTCACCAAGTTTAATGGGATAAACCAGCGTCCACACGCTGGGACCAACAGTAATGAGCGCAACCAGGTTAATGAAGTAAACCAGCGTCCGCACGCTGGGACCAACAGTAATGAGCGCAGCCAGATCAATGGAGTAAACCAGCGTCCGCACGCTGGGACCAACAGAGTGAGCGCAACCAGATTAATGGAGTAAACCAGCGTCCGCACGATGGGACCAACAGAGTGAGCGCAACCAGATTAATGGAGTAAACCAGCGTCCGCACGCTGGGACCAACAGAGTGAGCGCAACCAGATTAATGGAGTAAACCAGCGTCCGCACGCTGGGACCAACAGAGTGAGCGCAACCAGATAATGGAGTAAACCAGCGTCCGCACGCTGGGACTAACAGTATAGGTCGCCGGATCGAGAAAGAACAATGTCGCCTAAGCGACAGCAGATAGAGCGAGAGTCCAGAGATCAAGCGGAGGATACACTGGAGTGAGCACAGCTGCACTGACAGATGACCGGAACTGCTGGAGCCACGGAAGAGACCGGAACCGGCTGTAGAGACTAGCAAGCAGGAGACTCAGGAACTCAGGAACGATCAACTGGCGAGGTACTGGAACCCAGGAACACAGGAACACCGGAACAACGGAGTACTCGAACACAGGAACACCGGAACAACAGAGTACTGGAATACTGGAACACTGGTATATCAGGCCCAAAAGCCTGACAAGCAGGTCAGGTAAAGTGATGTCAGAAACACAACGAAAGGGCAACCTGGGAGTGCCCAAACTGGGTTTAAATAGGCTGAGTGAGGAGGGCTGATAACAGACAGCCAGTGAGGAACTCCAGCAAGTGATAGACACAGGACAGCACGAATCACAGGCACCGTGATTGTCTGCCTCCATTACTGCTACGGCAGTGTGCCATTGGTCTAGTGTCCGTTACTGCTCCTGGAGAGTGCAAGTGCCTACCTCCGTTACTGCTACGGCAGTGTGCTATTGGCCTAGTCTCCGTTACTGCTCTTGCAGAGTGCAAGTGCCTGCCTCCGTTACTGCTACGGCAGTGTGCCATTGGCCTAGTCTCCGTTACTGCTCCTGCAGAGTGCAAGTGTCTGCCTCCGTTACTGCTACGGCAGTGTGCCATTGGCCTAGTCTCCGTTACTGCTCCTGCGGAGTGCAAGTGGCTGCCTCCGTTACTGCTCCAGAAGTGTGTCTTTGGTCTAGTCTCCGTTACAGCTCCTGCAAAGTGCAAGTGTCAGTTTCCGTTACTGCTACGGCAGTGTTCTACGTTACTGCATTCCTGATAGTACTCTGGCAGTTCACGTTTGTTCTGCTAACTTGTTCCTGGGCGTTACGTATCCTGAATCTCTCTATATGGAAATAGCTCTATCACAGAACTCTCAACACATGGGACTGTTTACACTCTTTGAAGACCTTTAACCCATGCAGTACCTTTGTCCTGGGAATCCAACATATTCTGCCTGACCTGTGTCAGTATAGACTGTTATGGACTTTATGGCTATACTGGACCTGTGTAGGCATATGTATATGTAACCTGTCGTGTGTCTGTAACATTCTGCCTATATACTACAGGACCTGTGAGGGTTCTTATTTTATTGTGATTTCAATAAAACTGTGTTTTTTCCTAAACCACTGTGTCTGTGTGTCGAACAAACTGTTACACTCCACAAGTTATGTCATTAAAGCAATTAAGTTACACAGTTCTTCTACTATGCACTATCATCCCACACTTAGTTCTTAGAAAGTAGTCAAAACTTGCAAAAAAATAATGCAAAAGTACGCCTATGGAATAGTAAACACCAAAATGTTTGTGTTTGACATGCTGACCTTTTCTTTTGTTGAAAACAGATGCTTTAAAGAACTGTTGTCATGTGTTGCACCCTGCTGGAATATCCCAAGCCACAGTTACTTAAGCAGGAAGTTAATGTTGTGGGCAAAGGACAAAGACAATGAGCCTGCTAACAGTGTTTTCAAGGCATATTTTGCTGGAGATTAACAGCTTTCTGCTGTTTATTCCTCCACTTCAGCCCTCAAAAGAAGTAAAATTGGAGCATTTTTTTAGAAGTCCACTTCAGAATTTAGGGCAGTGAAAGGTTTATGGTCCAGAAGAGAATTTCTGGGAGCTGGCTTCTTCCCTTCACTGTCCTGCTCTTCTTCAGTCTTTTCACCATACTCACCAAAAACATCCAGGTTCTGCCACTGAGAGGGTGCCTTTGTGGGGGTCAATAATGTGGTTGTTCTCTGGACTTGTGTCTCTTAATAAGGTTTTGATCTCAGCAAGGGTACACTGGTTTCTGACTCTGCTCCGAAACCTCATACTCAACCTTTGTTCCCTAGCTTCCTCTGCATAGACTTGAGCCTTGGGCTCCTTATCAGCATTTTGTCCCATCTTTGGGATTCAGTATCTATCTATCTATCTCTATCTATCTATCTATCTATCTATCTATCTATCTATCTATCTATATATCTATCTATCTAGTAAATATTCATCCTTAACTTTTACATCAACTAACCTGTCTACTGTTATCTGATCTATAAGAGTAGCAAATAGATAATGGTCTGTCATAGCCATTTTGCTTGCTGTTATTTCAAGCCTTTGTGTTTAAGAAAACATGTTTTCATCTAACAAACCTCTGAGAGCTAAAACCTTCAAGGCCATAAATAAGATTAGACTTGGTTATTCCCATAACACTTCATAAATAATATCTCTTAGAGATAGTTGAGGCAATGATGTCAATAGGCAACATAGCCCTATTGTTCACTGTTTTTTTTAACCGAGCAGGTGTTTATTATTGTTTTTTTTATTTATGTATGCAATTTAAGTCTTTTATCGCCACCTTCTGGCGTAAGAGATTGTTTCTAGTGAGCTTTGGTTAATTGCCTTGTTGTCCAATCAAAAAGCTTTCTGGAAACTTAGTACAACCTTATATTATAACTAGTATAAATGCCCATGTACACGGACCATAGTGCCACCCAGCGGCCTCCGCTGCTTCCCTGGAACCGGCAGCAGAGACAGGCAGTGGGCCTTTCAGAGCACCTGCTCTGGATGGAGGCCGGCGTATTCGTCCACTCTCTACTGCACATGACTGCATCGTTCGGGCAGGCTCTACTGCACATGTGTGTGTTAAGCACACAGGGAGAGACGCATTCTAACAAATTATATATAGTGATTCATATAGGGCTGGTCTATCAAATAAGGGAGGGCAGTACATTTTGGGTCAAAGGTTGTATGTCATAAAAGCAAAAGATATGAGGAAAAAGAGGTCTTTTTGGCTGGGTTTTTCCTAGTGTCTTCCTGGCTGCAATGGGAGTCTGGACCTACCAGAATGGGAACCAGTGAGCTGATAACCTACATCACCACAGATTAGATCTTATCTGGAATTGGTAACTATATACTTTCTTGTATAAAATTCTGCAAGACTTCTAGAATTATTATCACCCAAACTATTCTGGGACTAGATAAGTGACTTTGCCGACTATATCTGGCCAATCTAATGGGGAGCCACAAAGAAGCCATTTAGGCGGTAGTGTTAGTCAAATCCAGAAGCTAAACATAATAACTCATTGCCAATTCATAGATATAAATATTGATACCGTGGGAGATAAGAGTGATAGCAATTTTAGATCATATAAGGGACTGCTAGGGATATCTAGATACTATCCCCATCACAAAATCAATTTTCTGCTGTAATTACTGACACCTGCAGAGCCACATGTTTATTGTGTGTGTATATGTGCATGCAAATGCTGCGGAATGTGATAACATGCCGTTGTAAGTGCATGCAGATGATGTGCAATAGCTTTGTTTCTGATTGGTCATTGCTGCTTCTATGATGGTGGTTTCATCATTAACCCTCTGTTATTGCTATCTGGGAAGCTTTGCCTTTGTTTCTCAATTGGTGCATGGTTCTTTAAGAGATTCCTGATTCATGTATGCTAGTCTCAGCACATGCGTAGTGGTGTTGGGACATCCATAAATTGTCTGCCGGGGTAGTAACTTCCCCCCATTTGGCAAGACTTCTGAAAGAACAAATTACGTCCGCCTTTCTGGTTAACCCTTGCAGCTGGTATTGTATAGCAAACATGATGCTGCCTTTTTATCATTATAGTTTATATGACGTATTGATATTACTTTTGCTTTTCAATAAGCATATTGTCCTATGCATTTGATTATTATGTGGGAAATTCACAGCTTTTGTGTCATCTAGAAGGTGTGAACATTGAAAACAGCAGATGAATTGCTATGCTGCTGTGTTCAAATATTGCCAGCTTATACCTCTGGATACATATATGTAAGGTTAAACCCTATTTATTCTGGGTATGTTACCTTGTTATATCACCTGATATAATTTGACATCTTTCAGTTTCATAAATATATCTTAGTATGTGACTTGGTCATATAGCTATACTATAAAAGAAGAAATGGTCATGTGGCCACAAATTCTGCGTCCGTGTCACACACACAACCTGGGCTGGAAGCTAGGAGGAGATCTGCATATCTCCTCTACACTGTCTGCTTCCAGCATTACACTCTACATTATAATGCACAAACCCCGGGGTGCAGCTAAGAGGAAAGATGCAGATCTCCTCCACACTGCCTGAGCCCAACATACACACCACAGGGTGCAGCTAGGAGGAGATTTGAATATCTTCTACACACTGTCTCAGCACTACATACACAGCGGCAAGTACTTGGCCCCTCCTCACTATTTCAGCTTTACAAAAACAAACAAACAAAAAAAAAAACATGGCAGCCGCTCTGCTACAATAATGAGAGTTTAATTAGATCATTTTTCATAAAACATATTTTTAATCTTTACATTTTATAGCTCTGGACATTGTATTGCCGATTGGGACATGTGCCACCTCATTAAAATATTTTATACCCAATTCCCTGTATGGATTCATCATTCCTTTCATGGACACCATCTCTGCCAGTGGATATTATTATGTTGCTGATTGGGACATCAAGTTTTGTGGTATGCAATGCAATGGCGTCCCCTTGCCACACTTTGAAACTTAATTTTTGATCTTTTTATGATCCGGTTATACTCTGTTTATTAGTGTCCTATGGTCACCACTTTACCACGAACGATTGACAGTTTGTGCTTAACACTGAAACAGACAATTACTGTGGAATGCTGGAGAAACCAGTTGGGGATCTGTGGATAGTCTCAGAAATAGACATTGTTCCATTGACACTCCAGTCTTGTCTCTGTGCTAAGAGATGCACTGTGGAGGACTGGGTGCCTGAGAGTGATGTCATCATAGCGCTTAAGCACTTAGCAGTGACAGTTTTCTATAATTATACAGCCGCTAAATTGTGTCAGCTAACAATAGTAGTAGAAACACGAGACAGTTACATTGAATTTAAGTAACAATCGTAGCAGGGAATAATAGAGATTGTGATAGCCCTATATAAACTAAATGGGAAAACAGAGGGTTTACTAGCTTCTGTAAGTTACAGCGATTTGAGGAATTGAATAGAATCGTGAAATTTGGGGAAGCATATTTAGAGGTTACTCTTAGCCGTTCACAACATAGTAGAGAGGCTATTGATTGATTTATATAAAAGTAATCAGATAACGGAGATTACTTTATATTTATATTTATTGAATAACAGTCATATCAATCAATTAAGAGAAGGGCAAAATAAGAGCTGTCCGATTTAGAGCTATGCTGAATGATATATTGTGAAAAATTGAATAAATGAGATATGCACCCTTGCTTTGTCAGTTGCGGATGTGTATGGATATATTAAAGAACTAAATAACAGACAAAGGAAAGGCTGTTCAGTATCTCTCTACGTAGATAAAGTTATACATCGTCAGGGAGAGTAATGAAATAAAGGTGATATACACCCTTTCACTACTAGTAGGTGACATAATAGAGCTGTCCCTCGGAATAGATTTTTAGACGCTTACAACTCCTTATAGTGCTCCATAAGTTTCCAGGATTAACCTGGAAATTTGTTTTTAAAGGGATTGGTGTATTTTTAGTGAATGAATTAATAAACTTTACTTATTTTATTTTGATGATCCACAATCTATAGGTGTGTCGAACTGGTCTCTGAAGTTTACAGTGGGAACTATGGGAGAATTAATTAACCAGTAACTTAAGTATTCCGCACTAGTAGCTATTCTTTTCTATAGTTATATTATATTGTATTTAGACCTGCGACAAAGTTACATTACAGTGCAAGATTTTTTAGACCTTTATTATTATATTGCGTAGTAAGCACTTAGCCTGTCAGATGAGCGGTGCAGTACTAAAGAGGGGAAAGTGAAGCTACATCCTCCATTTATGGGTATCTTATACCTCTGGCATGCTAAATCGTCATTTATTTATGCAGGGGATATTGTGGTAGGCAAGCTTAAACATACTTTGGCCAAACTATGAACAAAACCCTCATGTTTATTAACACAGTAGAATAATATATGCCTTAAACAGTGTGGAAGACAGTTGCACCCAGGGGACCTAGCTCCACAGTATACTCTGCCATGGTTGCTGGCGAGAGCTAATAAGATAGACATATAAAGACTGGGCCTCTACATGGCTGAATATGAGTTTGGAGGGGAGGTGTGAAGTGGGGGTTCTGTGAAAAACTTCATGGGCGAATCGCAGGAATTTCATGTAGTGGCTGGTGGCTTATGGGAAGCACTAGACAGAGGCATTTCCCTGCAGTGAGTGATGGTACAGAGTGAGCACCAAGCTGAGCAATTTCCTGTACTTGGTGCTGGTATATGGGCAGCAGCAAGCCCAGGATTTTCTTGCAGTTGTTTATGGGGACCACCGAACAGAGGAATTTCCTGTAGTGGGTGGTGGTATACTGGGAGCAATGAGCACAGCAATTTCCTGCAGGTGGCACAACTAAAAGCCACACAGATACCTGCAACATACTACAAGTTGAAACATTCAATCAATCCTATGACAGATGTGGTAATCCTATTTGATATTACAACGTATTTACTAGGCAGACAGACAAACCTTCCATGAGTTCTGCAACTCTATGCGTAATGTCGCGTGGGTTTAACTCAAAATCCTGCTAAAGCTCATGGAAAGGCACTTGTGGGATAGTGTCTGTCGTGTGAGTTCTAAAATGATATAAAGTTATAAAAGAACAAAGAGAAAGGGGCGCTTTCTAGTGTAATAATCTTCTATAATTAGAACTGTCACTAGTACACCAAGGTACTTACAATTTAAAAGACCACTAGAAGCGGTCAGTAGAATGGATGAGGGATTCAGAACTGTCCTCCCTCGGTCAATCTGTAATGGATGGTAAGTGGATGCCACTTCCCAACACCAGGAGAGGACCCGCCTGGACCCTCAGTAGAAACAACAGTGCAATCCACCAATATAAATCAAAGTATGAAAGTGGAAATATCAACCATGTACTCACAAGTCTTGTTGTTAGCCAGTTGATAAAACAACCGGTATGTACAAGCAGGGTATTAAATTCCACCCTGCTATGGACATGCACCAACCGTAGTAAACAATGCACATCTAGATCCACATTCAGTTCTGGTATACTCTTATACTGCTAACAATCAAACGTTTAAGCCTATATTGTGTTATTTGTTATTACAACTCCTTTACTATGTAGCCAGACAAACCTTCCCTGAGTTCTGCAATTCTACGCGTACTGTCTTGTGGTGGGTTTAACTCAAAATCACCGAAAGGCAGGTGTGGGACAGTGTCTGTCCTGTGAGTTCTAATATGATATAAATTTATTAATGGGGTCTTAACTCTATGAGCACAAGAATGTGCATATTAACAAAACATTACAAATACACAAGGGCAAAGCAGTATTCACTTTGCTAGTATATATAAGAGAGATAGATATAGATAGATAGATGATAGATATAGTAGAGCAAAGGAAGCACTCTCAATCAAGGGGGCTTAATATGGGTGCAAGACTGAGGCTATAATAAATTCAAATGTAAAGAAAAGTAAGCACTCAGTTAAATAAATGTTGAATTTATTGTCTATGTTTCATCCCCACAGTTCCTAGGGTGAAATGCAAAAAAAGTGGCGTATTAGCTATTTTTTTCTTTTTTAAGTCATAAACTTATGTGCTGTTTGCAACTGGTCACATTTTAATGCAAGAACCATACTCGTGCTTTGATGCCAAATAGCACATGCTCCTAAATTAATGACAGAGTAAGCACATGCTCATACATTAACAGCCAAGTTAGCCAGACATATGTGCTAACTGCTTTGCTGAACTAAGCTCAATCACTAATCCACTCACAAAATGATGGGAATTTTAGCCATACCTACTTTTTGATATGTATTTGCTAAAACAAGCTCACACATTCACTAATTCATAAAGCCTTGCTCAATTCATTAAACAAAAATTTCATCAAAATACATTGTAAATAGCAATTACACATTTCTTACATTCTACCCTCTGTATCTCCCCAAGGGAGTTAATGAATCAGAGGGATTATCTTATCCTTACAAACTGTTGCATCCAGTCAGGGTTTGTTTAGGTATTGGTTAGATCGTAGTCAAAATAATCAATACAGAGGACTCTATGGAGGCAGTAGAGCACTGTTTAAGCAATTATATGCAGTTGAAATTATATGCAGTTCAAATAACAAGTTAAATACAGCTCAATATAGTGGTTATGTTGAGCAAATTTATAGAGATGTGCACTACTGTAGGTCAAAATTGGTTGGATATTTAAATGTCATTTTTTATTTCTTTGTTTGTGGAACTAGAATATATGGCCTCTCTCTAAGTTTTGTTCATTGGGACCAAAAAGTAATAGCACAATTATAATCATTCACACATAAGCATTCACACATGAACACACTAAAGGTATAGCAGGAGATAGAATGGAGGTTTAGATGCTTACTACAACCTCCAATGTATGACTGACCTATGTGAGCTTCATCTAATGATAGTTGACTGATGCTCATGTGGGCTAGCCATCATCAATCCCCCATTGTGAGGCAATAGTAAGGGAGGGTGTGGGGGTACACACTAGAAGCTGAGTAGAAGAACACAGGTGATGGAGATGAAGATGGGGCTGCTATACATTTGTTGGCTGTCTGTAGAAGACTTAAATCGTGATGGATTGTTTTCTTTTCATGATGGTGTCAGCTTGCATACAATTCTATTTTGCTTGACTTAGAAATGTATTATTGGTATACATCTCACTCTGCAAAATAATCCTGGTTCTTCATCAAAGTGATATTGATTATGGAAGAAGTGAACTCACTTTGGAAAAGTCATAGACATTTCCAGACTTTTTTTTTTTTTTGAGAAAATAGGTAAAAGTCACTTGATTTTCTAAAATAACATCCTTACAAAATATCAGAACATCAAAAGAGAATACAGCTTACATATATATTAATATAGTTCTATTACAATTCAACGCCATATTTACAAGCACAGATACAAACTAGGGTAACTTTAAAGTAAAACAGACTCTAAGATTATGAGTATTTTCAGACCTAATTAATTTGCCTCTAAAAACAAGTATTTGTTCTAAATAAAATGTATTTCCGTTAATGAAAAAATGTATAATGATGCCAACATACATTTTTCCTTGAAAATACCTTAATCGAAGTAGCTCTGATTATGCAATGCTATTTCTTCATGTAAATAATTGCAGAGGCCAGAAAATATGATACTGTCCGTTGTTACCTCTGGTCCACTTATTCTAGTAGGTTTGGGGTGGGGAATAGGGGTTAATTTCATTACAAGTTGTTATGGCCAATTTAACAATTTTTGGACAAAGGGATCAAAATAAAAACTGGATAATTATTGAAGGTAGACAGTTAAATTCTATTTAGGATAATATATGCTTCCATTACAAGGGGAAGTGAGAAGTGTTAAAGGTGTCTACTGACCCCATAAATTATTTATATTAACCTCCCATACTCTCGACAATAGTAAGACATATTTATTTACCTATATGTTATTATGCATCAATTCTAGTTTTAAACGGATAGTAATGTTTCACAAAAGCAGCAGCTCCAATTAATCTGCATAGTATTTGGGCCATGGAGAGTGTTATATCAATACTGTCAGAGTTGTGGTTCAAGAGTAATTGAAGGATAAAGTTTCCCCCTCCTGCCCCTTTTACCTAGTGTAAGCCATCTCTTCTCAGATGTGGGATCTGGTTGTAAGACCAGACAGATAAGAGAAGGGGACAATCGTCTTCCTATGAGAACAATGAAAGCTCTACCCCCTTGACAAGTTTTTCAGGTTTTTCCTTTATCTTAACTGATGATTGTACCTCTCTGCAATCTACCTGGGCACCTCCCTTCTGCTCTGGCTGAGCAGTGTTACATCAGTAAAAGGGGTGGGAGGGGGACACTTTGTCATTGAATTATTCTTGAACTACAACTCTGACATAATTGAAAGAACACTCTACAAGGTCCAAATACTATGATGATTAATTAGAGCTGTTTTTATTATGAAATATTACTATCCCTTTAAGTGCCTAAATGAAATGCAAGCCCTGGGACAATGAAGCAAGTGAATCATTCCCATTTTACCCTCTGCACTGTCACAGTAACTAATGCCTTGTATTGAACTGTAAACCCTCTAGGCAATTTTGGGGGTAAATAATGTATAGAGGACATCAGGGGAGGGTGAATATTCTTTAACTAATTCTTTATTCAGTTGCTAATCCTTTTTTTGGCCTGAGGGACAAATGTAGGGATTTGGGTTTATAGCGTTGGTTAGGGGAGAGTGTTGGGTATATATTTTTTGCAGTTAAACCTTCTGTTGCTTTAAGGATTACAGTGCATTGCAAGCACTTTAATCCTCTTCACTACTCATATTTTTTTCTTGTGTTTGTCATCCCACTACACAAGTAACCATTTAAGGACCGGATTAAAGGGATAGTAATACTTAAAACTGAAAAAAAAAATATGTTGTAGGGTTTATCCCCCTGAGTAAAACAAGAGTACTCCCACTGCTGAAAGGTGTTTCATTCAAAAGTTATTAATTTTCAAAGTTGAATTTTTTAGGTGCAATATCACAGTGGCCTGAAATTGTACAGTGGCGCTGTTGCTACACCATCCTATGGAGATTTATGGTCCCGGGACCAGAGCTGTCCATAGGATCGTGTAGCAACAGCGCCACTGTACAATTTCAGGCCACTGTGATATTGCACCTAAAAAATTCAACTTTGAGAATTAATAACTTTTGAATGAAACACCTTTCAGCAGTGGGAGTACTCTTGTTTTACTCAGGGGGATAAACCCTACAACATAATTGTTTTTACATTTTAAGTATTACTATCCCTTTAATGCACATCACGTTGCTTAACAATACAGTGCACACCCGTCTGGTCTTTAAATGGTTAAACCCATTTGATAGTTTTCATTTCTTTTCATCAGTATTCTTAGTCTGGATAGACTCTGATATATATGATCAATTACCAGCAAGATAAGATGGTGAATGGGGGTGAATAGTGGAGAATGCTTCTCAAAAATAAAAGGAACAGTGATAAAATTACTGCAACTGGTGAATGAAGAATAGTCCCCCCCCCCTCGTTTCTTTGTATTATAAATCGGGCAACATCAATACAAGCCAGCTGGGAGGCAGGAGCAACCGAGTTTTCAAATTAAAATAAATAAATTATAAAATAATATAAAAACACATCAATGAAACATAAGGGGGTTTATGTACTAGGGTGTGATAAAGAGGTGATACAGTGGAGATGAGTTCTCCAGTGATATCACTTCTTCAGTTCCTATGTTATTCTATAGAGTCTATGCTTTATCACCTCTTTATCACACTTTAGCGCATATTCCCAATGAGTTTTACTACTTAAGGGTAAGACTTTTTTGGAGTAATTGGCCTCATGTCAACCCAAGTAGGCTCATAGATCCTTTTGTATTTTGACACTTACTGACATAATTACCTATGTGTATTTCATTAGGGTATTAGAGCTAATATAAATTTGCTTGGTCTGTTGGATAGATTTTTATTGGGGAGTACTTGTGTATTTATTCTTTCAGGTGAATATCTTGTGTATGCATGTTCCTCTTATATTAAGAGCCTGCTTATATTTATTTAATTGAATAATGCTGTACTTACTCATGGCTTTATGACTCTAAGGGGCATATTCTGGAAGTTAACCCTTTAAGGAACAGATGGGTGTGCAATTGATTATGAAACAATACATTACATATCCCTTTTCTTCTAAAATGTTAAAGAGGAGCAGTTGTGGAACAGACCACCTGCATTGTAGGAGAAAAATAAATATTAAAAATTATATAAATTAGACTTTTAACCCCTTGAAT
Organism: Rhinophrynus dorsalis; assembly: GCA_037306005.1. Lineage (NCBI taxonomy): Eukaryota > Metazoa > Chordata > Amphibia > Anura > Rhinophrynidae > Rhinophrynus > Rhinophrynus dorsalis. The sequence continues at coordinate 109,312,460 of CM074720.1, forward strand.
GATAGGGAGGTGTCAAGCAAATTGTGAAGTAATGCATTTGGGAAATCTCTAGTATTCAAGGGATTAGAATCCCCATTTCAAGGAGCAGGGATTAGGGGGATTCAGCAGTCCCTGTACCTAGTGTCCCTATCAAAATGGTGGCATTGGTATCCCTGCTCTAATCCATCACTTAGGAAACCTTTAAGAGCAGAATCTGGATTGTTCTTCCTATTCCTGTTATACAAGAATGAAGGTAACTTAGATTTCTGACACCGGTTCAGAGCATTTTTCGGAGGAATTAGGAATCATACAAAGACGATTGCTTCATCTTCCTGGGAGACTACGTTGACACTTTGATTAAATACATACATACTTTCTTTGACATCAAGTACACTAAGAAACTAGATCAGTGGTGGATGAATTATTCTTTGGTTATAAGAATTTTCCCAGTTCACGAGGTAGGGAATAAAGTTGTCTTAGTTGTCTTTAGCTAAAAATGAGAAGGCTTTGTTTCCATTTGATCTGGAATCAGATGTAGCTTTTAGGCACTGCATGCACAAGGTAGATTTCCACATGGCAAGACACAAAAAAAAATTTTTTTGGAAAAGATGGCACTGGGTTCAAGGATCATATGGGTAAAAAGACAGACATGACACTTAGAAGATACTATGAAACCAGTTAAAGTTCTTTTAGAGCTAGAGTAGCTACCATCTATGTCTCTAGGGCAATGCGCCTGTAGCTAGTGCACCATGAATAGGATTTGATTAATACAATTTCATGAGAAGATCTGCTAAAATCTTTGATGCTCTAATGGAATGTGCCACATAGCTGAGAGATCTACAATGTACTCCACCTCTAGATGCAGAGCTCTTTAGTTGAGACAATAGGCAGCAGATAATTAAGCCTTTATAACCTGCTGGCTTACATCAGTGGACCTGTAGTATATGAGTCATTTCTTTATATTATGATGATTTTAATTGTTTGGAATAAACTTTGATGTTTTATTTATTTATTCCCTTTTCAGTGTTTGGAATTATGTAAGGCTAGGGGGAGCCTTGGTGTTGTACATTTACAGCCAAGTGAAGGGGAGAAATGTATAGTCAGAAGAGTTAACTAAATAATGCTGGTAAAGCACTGCAAGATCCGCTGAATTGTTTCTCTGTTCCACAGCAAGTTATTCCTCCAAGAGCAAATTATGCGTGATGCTCCATGTAGGCAGTTTCTTGTTTGATGTAAAGAAGAGCCCAGCAAATGGCTGTATGGGACACTGAAATGAGCCTGCCCATATATAAAGGCAGGCTCACTTCCAATGCCCTCAGTGTGTTATGGACATCGGCACATACAGAGCTAAAGGGGAGCCACGTTGGACATTTGTGTCTCCTCTGCCACCACCCTCGCAGCCGCTCCAAGCAGCAGAGACATGGAGAATTGAGCTAAGTTCTCTTACTTTGCATTAATGGATGACATATATTGTCTGTATGGATCATATTATTTCTTGGCATGTTTATACTTTTGGGCATTACATAGAGGCATGTAATATGGGAATATTTATGGCGCAATAACATTTAACCCTTTGAGTTCCAGTTAGGTACACAATGCATTGCCACTCAAGGGGTTAATCAACGTCTTCATTCATGCTTGGTATTTCATATGTTCTTTTCTTTTACAGACAGAAGAAAGAGAAGAAAGAAGACTGTGATAAAGTAGAAGATAGAAGAAAGTAGAGAAGACAGAAGGACAGTGGATGACAGGTAAGTGTAACATGGATCAGTTAATGATCAGCACTTGGGAGTATGTCAAGCACCGATAGTTATTTGTTTTTTACTGTTAAGTTCCCAATATCGCTGCTTTTAGCGGAGTTTTGAGAACTTAGGGCTCGATCCAAATGTTGGCGTTAAAACCAACGTGAAGAAAAAACTGCCTTCGCGAGTTAACCAAGACCGGGTAACATGAGATTCAAATCTTCCTTACCCAGAAAGGCCAACGAGCGATGACCAACAAAATACATGTTAACCTTAAACCTGCGTCGCTTAGAAAATCTTACCTAAAAACACACGATAAAAATGTTACCTAGCACCACAGCCAATCACAGCACTCCACAGTGGAAAGTTCAGTCAGAAAATCCAAAACCACCGTCGCCAGTTCTGAACAGCATTCTCTGTGCTTCCCTACCCAGCCAGTAGGGGAATACAGAGATGGCTTTCAGCACCATGGACAGCTTTGAATGCCATAGGGATGTGCACTGCTCACCCCTGTGGCATTCAAAGGGTTACAATAAAGAAAACTAGTACACCAAGCACTACACAATGCCCCCCTTCGACATTACCCCCCTTAGTATGTCACATATATTGCATATATGCGACATACTAACTCCATCCACATCCACCTCAGGGACTTCCATGTAGTGGACAAATCTCTGATATTCAACACTTAACTCTTTGAGTACCAGAGAGCTAGGAAAGCATTGCTTAGCATGTTTTCTACCCCTCTGGTACCCAAAGGGTTAATAGGCAAGGTATGGACTACATACCTTGCCTATATATATGTGTGTGTGTTTTACACATTTTATTATTAAAAGACTTTAATTAAACATATATTTACTTAGATTAATTCATTTCTAATGCCCTACCTCCTGTGTCCCATTGCTATTAGTACTTTTGCTCCACTCTCCGTCAAACGGAGAGTGGAGCAAAAGTACTAATAGCAATGGGACACAGTAAGTAGGACATTATGAATTAATGAATCTAATAAAGAAACTACTGAAGGAAGCAGCCCTCCGCAGCGCTCCCTTCATATACTTTCATTGACATCCAATGGCTGGGACATTGAAGAGGACAGAGGCATTGGAGGAAGTGGGTGGAGGAGAGAGAGACATCGGAGGAAGCGGGTGGCAAGCTTGTATTTGCTGTCCGCTTCCTCCAATACCTCTCTCCCCTCCTCACTAGTCTGCATTGTCCCCTGCCTAGCGATGCACATTCTACAACTTCATCCCTTCTGAGTGAGAAGGGAAGAGAACAGAATGCCATTAGTAGTCACCTGCAAACCCCAGGTTGAAATACTGAGCATAATATCAAAAAAGCTCCAAACAATACTACATACCAAAGGCTGGTTAAAGAGAATATCCCCAAGACCTCTGCTCAGCTACTATAAACAGCCCCCAAACCAGAAACAACTGGGGGTGAAGAGCTCACTTAAGTATTAAGCATAAAATTGTACTTCCTCCTGTCTACAAAACACATGTGGAACTTGTGCAAACATATGTACCACATAAAAGGTGCCCATACCACATTACCAACAAAACCACAACATCAAGGACAAATTCTCCTGCACCTCATCAAATTTGTTTTACCTCATCCTGTGTGTTAAATGTCCCAAAACAGGACTAAATGTGTGTGAGAAAAGGTATGAATTCTCATAGGGTATGTCCAATGTGTACAAGAAAAGAGATACCACTATGGTTCAACATTTTTGCAAAACTGGTCAAAGCACTGAAGACCACAAGGTGACTGTACGGATGGAAATTTTAGGACACAGAGAGACAGAAAGATGTGGGAGTTAAATTGATAACTAAGTTGAACACTCTGAACTGTGGCCTGAACCATGACAAGGAACTTGTGCCACATTTTCCCACACAATAAACATATTTTTGGTTCATTGAGCACAGGGGGTGGTGCAACTCATTGTAACTGATGGGTTGCATACCTGTCTGGCACTCGGAGGGTTAACCCTACCATCTATAGATTTAGTCATCTTTGACTAAAAACTAAAATAAACTGGAGCATCAAAAAGGTAATAAATCTTGTATCACTTAGCCAACTACAAAGAGACTCTTCCGGAGCCTAGGTCTTCAATTATATAGACAAAACTGATAACAAATTCACTGGCAGTGGAATTTAAATGTTAACACTTTGATTTCCAGAGAAGTATCTAACGTATTGTGTTGCAATATGATGGATACCTCTCTGGCACTCAAAGAGTTAAAACAATTTGCATGACCTTTTACCATGTCATGTACTGTATATTCAGCCTTCATTCTTTTTATTCCTGAAGAATAGACCTAAGTTGTCTTAAAAGCTTGCATCCAAAGCCACTCAGTTAACCAATAAAGGTATCTTTTTGACCCTACCAGCTGCCTGCTATGTCTTACTGGGGCACACTGATGGAATGCCTCTCTGGCATTCAGAAGGATAAATCGACTGAGAAAAATATCCCATTGATCTAATTGTGATTTTTAATCCCTTGATGCTGGGCAGCAGGGTACTTAAACATTTCTCTCTATGGAGGGCCACATGTTTGATACGATTGGTCTAAAGAATTACTACAATTTATCAAGCTTTTAGACACCATGGGGGGAGATTCAATAAGTTGTTATAAAGAGGTGATAAAGTGGAGATGACTTCTCCAATTTATCACTTTTCCAGTTTCTATGTTATTCTATGGAAACTATGCACTAAGATTTCTTCAACTTTGGAGATCTTAGGGCTTGATTCAAATGTTGGCGTCGCCAGAAAAAACTGGAGACGCTGGTTTTAACGTCAATTGAGCAATGCAAATGTTCTACTAGAAACAAGCGACGCCAGTTCTGAAACAGACATTGCCCGTCGCCAGAACAGCAAGATCTCACCCATAGAGGATAATGTACAAGCGACGCCAAAAGCGATTCAAATGTTGGAGTTAGGGCTAACTCCCGTTAAATTGCAACATTTCTCTCCAGAAATCTAACGCCTATTTTTTTTGGAGTACAGCACACAAGTAAGAGTAGAAAACCCACGTCTCCAGTTCTGAACAGCTTTCTCTGTGCTTTTCCCTACCCAGCCACTAGGGGAACACAGAGAAGGCTTTCAGCACCATGGACAGCTTTGAATGCCATAGGGATGTGCACTGCTCACCCCTGTGGCATTCAAAGGGTTAAAATCAATAAAACTAGTACACCAAGCACTACACAATGCCCCCTTCCACATCCCTCCCCCTTAGTATGTCACATATATTGCATATATGGGACATACTAACCCCATCCACATCCACCTCATGGACTTCCATGTAGTGGACAAATCTGTCTTTTATTCCACAATTAACCCTTTGAGTACCAGAGAGGTAGGAAAGCATTGCTTAGCATGTTTCCTACCCCTCTGGTACCCAAAGGGTTAATAGGCAACGTATGGACTACATACATGCCTATATATATATATGTGTGTGTGTGTTTTAAACTTTTTTTTATTAAAATACTGTGATTAGACAGTTTAACTTAGATCTCATTCATTGTTAACCCCCTACCTCCTGTGTCCCATTGCTATTAGTACTTTTGCTCCACTCTTCTTCAAACTGAGAGTGGAGCAAAAGTACTAAAAGCAAAGGGACACAGTAAGTAGGGCATTATGAATGGTTGAGATCTAAGTTAACCCTTTGAGTGCCAGAGTGGTTCGCAACGCATTGCAAAGCAATGCGTTGAGTACCACTCTGGCACTCAAAGGGTTAACATACAACTGAGGGAGCAGCCTGCACTGTGAATGCAGCGCTTCCCTCAGCTTTAATTATACATTCTTTATTTTTTATTATGTATTTATTATTCTTATTTATTCTTATTTATTTATTATTTATCCCCTTGCTGCGGGCGGCTGTCAAGCCCGCAGCATAATAAAACCCTGGTGCATAGAGAGGCATTGGCGAAAGCGGGAGGAGGGGACAGAGACATTGGAGGAAGCGGGTGGTAGGCTTGTATTTGCTGCCCGCTTCCTCCAATACCTCTCCTCTCGCGGTGGCATTGTGCCCAGCTGCCTGGCGTCGCGTTGTACAACGCCTTGTGCAATTCGTCCCTTTGCACAAGGCGTTGCACAAGGCGACGCCAGGCAGCTGGGCACAATGCCACCGCGAGAGGAGAGGTATTGGAGGAAGCGGGCAGCAAATACAAGCCTACCACCCGCTTCCTCCAATGTCTCTGTCCCCTCCTCCCGCTTTCGCCAATGCCTCTCTATGCACCAGGGTTTTATTATGCTGCGGGCTTGACAGCCGCCCGCAGCAAGGGGATAAATAATAAATAAATAAGAATAAATAAGAATAATAAATACATAATAAAAAATAAAGAATGCATAATTAAAGCTGAGGGAAGCGCTGCATTCACAGTGCAGGCTGCTCCCTCAGTTGTATGTTAACCCTTTGAGTGCCAGAGTGGTACTCAACGCATTGCTTTGCAATGCGTTGCGAACCACTCTGGCACTCAAAGGGTTAACTTAGATCTCAACCATTCATAATGCCCTACTTACTGTGTCCCTTTGCTTTTAGTACTTTTGCTCCACTCTCAGTTTGAAGAAGAGTGGAGCAAAAGTACTAATAGCAATGGGACACAGGAGGTAGGGGGTTAACAATGAATGAGATCTAAGTTAAACTGTCTAATCACAGTATTTTAATTAAAAAAAGTTTAAAACACACACACACACACACACACACACACATATATATAGGCAATGTATGTAGTCCATACGTTGCCTATTAACCCTTTGGGTACCAGAGGGGTAGGAAACATGCTAAGCAATGCTTTCCTACCTCTCTGGTACTCAAAGGGTTAATTGTGGAATAAAAGACAGATTTGTCCACTACATGGAAGTCCATGAGGTGGATGTGGATGGGGTTAGTATGTCCCATATATGCAATATATGTGACATACTAAGGGGGGGGGGGGATGTGGAAGGGGGCATTGTGTAGTGCTTGGTGTACTAGTTTTATTGATTTTAACCCTTTGAATGCCACAGGGGTGAGCAGTGCACATCCCTATGGCATTCAAAGCTGTCCATGGTGCTGAAAGCCTTCTCTGTGTTCCCCTAGTGGCTGGGTAGGGAAGCACAGAGAAAGCTGTTCAGAACTGGAGACGTGGGTTTTGGATTTTCTGACTGAACTTGATACTTTGCAGTGCTGTGATTGGCTGTGGTGCTAGGTAACATTTTTATCGTGTGTTTTTAGGTAAGATTTTCTATGCGACGCAGGTTTAAGATTAAAGTGTATTTTGTTGGTTATCGCTCGTTAGGCTTTCTAGGTAAGGAAGATTTGAATCTCACGTTACCTGGTCTTGCTTAACGAGTGAAGGCAGTTTTTTTCTTCACGTTGGTTTTAACGCCAACATTTGAATCGAGCCCTTAGTGAATAGGTTCCATAGAATAACATGGGAACTGGAGAGGTAATATCACCGGAGAAGTCATCTCCACTTTATCACCTCTTTATCACCTCTTAGTGAATCTCCCCCCAGATAGCCCAGCACTGCATGTCTCTATGCATTCATTTCTTGCTTTGTTCTCTGAAGCCAAGAGTACTGATGGATACTTATTTAAGGAACCTGCAGGCAAATTCTTCAAGATATTGTACCTCTGGCACACTGGTACGCAGCATGCTGCACACAAATGTCCTTATATATAAAAGTAAACTGGGGTAATTCTAGGACAAATCAACTGTTCAGAAGGGGCAAATAAAGCTTCCCATTGATTGAAATTGGATTTTTAACCCCTTGAATGGTAGAGAGGTCTCCAGCACATAATGAATCAATAGAGAACCCTCTAGCATTCAAGGGATTAACAACCCCCATTTAACCCCTTAACGACCCTTGACGTACCAGGACCGTCAAGGGTAAATTTGCTTTAAGGACCAGTGACGGTCCTGGTACGTCAAGTGTTAAATGGTAGCAGCGCGCCGCCGTGCACGCTGCTACCATTCAATCCAGGCTGAGACTGAGTGGTCCAGTACCGGACCGTTCAGTCTCAGCCTCCGTCGGTTGTGCCAGGTCATGTGATCGCTGCGTCAGCGATCACATGTACCGGCATTCTAAAACAATGAATGAGGCAGTGCTACTTACTGCCTCTAGTGTCTCCTCTCTGCCAATGCGTCCCTTACATCAAAGTAAGGGACAGAGAAGCAGGGAGGAGACACCTAGTGGAAATAAAAAATACAGCAGCTGGGGGTGTTAACCCCTTCACTGCTGGTGTAGGAGGATGGCTAGATGCAGGTCAATTTCTGACCTGGTAAATACACTTTTTTTTTTTTTAAATAAAAACAACACACTTTTTTTTTTACAAATAAAATATTTTATTTAAAAAAAAAAACATCTCAAGAAACAAAATTGGAAGTGCGATTGTTGTGGAGTCATGTAATACACTTACACACACCGCCAAATGTAATGAACAAAAAAGTGGGAAAATAGGGTGGGAAAAAGGGACATGGGGATTTTCACCTAGGGGGGACAGTGGCCACTTTAAACTGCGCATTTTGTAGGTATGACTGACTAGATATACCTTTCATGCAGTCTCCATAAAAATTTAACCCTTTGCGCCCAATTGATCCCAAGAGAAAATACAAAAATGGTGGGTTTTTTGCATTTTTTTTTACCTTTTTCTTTAATTTTAATAAAGTAAATGGTGGGTTATCCATATAAGTGGGGTATCAAAGGAAAGCCCTATTTGTTTGTAAAAAAACAGTATATCATTTATGGGGGTGGAATAAAAGCCTAAGAGGGAAAACACTGTTGAACAAAGACATAGTCAAAAAGGTCAGAATTGATCCGGTCCTTAAGTCAAATCCACCTCTGATTTTCCCAGTCCTTAAGGGGTTAAATCAATGGGATTTTTACCCTTTGAGTGCCAGAGGGGTGTGCAGTGCATTGCACACTATTCTGGCACTCAAAGGGTTAAGAATTAGACACACACACACACACACACATTCTCATATACACCTAAATACACAAGGAGAAACATGGAGTGGGGGTGAGAAAGCCATAGGTGGAGAGAGAAGACAAAAAAGGTTGATCCAAGGAGAATCTGATTACCATTTGGAATCAAGAAGGAATTTTTCCCCCATTCAAAGTTTTTTTTGCCTTCTTTTGGATCAACAGCAGTAAACAGGAATAGGAAAAGGTTTGAACTCGATGGACGCAAGTCTTTTTTCAACCTAAACTACTACGTAACTGTATATATGAAGAGGGAGAAAAGATGCATCAAGGATGGAAAGAGACCCATGGAGGGTGACAAGGAATACAGGGAGGGAGTGGAGTGAAAGGGACACATTGAGAACTAGTGAAAAATGGAGAGAAACATTGAATTGATGGAGAAAAACATGGTGCACAGAAATAATGGAGGGTGAGTGGTGCACTGAGAGGGGTAAGAGAAACATGGGGAAGATAAGTGGATATTACTGGAAGAAACAGGATATGAGTGAATGGGGGGAGAAGTGAGAGACATTGAGAAATATTGGAGGGGTGGATATAGACATACAGGGGTAGAGAAGTACATGGAGGATTAGATACAGCGATGGGGGAGATAGCGAGAGTGGAGAGAGAGAAAGAGAGAGAGACATAGAGTGTGGGGGGGAGAGTCATGAAAAGAGAAAGAGAGGGAGAGAGACTCAGTGGACAGAGAGACATAAAAGATAGAGAGACATGGAGGAGTGGTGAGAGACATGGATTTGGGAGAGAAATGAGGAAGGAAATTAAACATTTAGAGAAGAGAGAAACAAAGGAGACATTGAGATATGAAAAGAAATACATAGAATGTTAGAGAGAGACAAGGAGAGATAGAGAGAGATATGGAGGTGAGAGAGAATGGAGATGGATACACATGGAGGGGTAAAGAGGCATTGAGCGAGAGAGAGAGAGAGAGAGAGAGAGAGGGAGAGAGGGAGAGATGAGGGGGAAAGACATTGGAGGGAGAGAGAGATATGGAGGAAACAGATAATGGAGAGACAATGAGGCAAATAGAGGGGTAAAAGAAACAGAGAAACAGGTGTATATATGAGTTGTATAAGGTGCAGGGAAGCCTACAAAAATCTGACCAGAGAATTCACATTAGAGTAACAGCACTGACACATATAACCCTTTAAACGCCAGAGGGTTGTCAAACATAGTATTATTTATTTATTTGTTTATTTATTTACTCTTTTACAATAAATGTCCTCCTTCCCCCACTCCACCCAAGTGATATGCTCAGACAGGATATCACTGGACCATGCAATAGTCCTGGTTGGTAATGGGCAGCTCTCGCATTGTATCTGCTGTTGCTTGTTTAGCCTTTATTTTACTATGCCTTTAGATGATTCCTCCTCATAATAGTGAATAATCTGAATGATACATCCTGCAATTTACAGAAAATTCTGGAACAATGCCGAAACCTTCCCCTGAAATTTTCCTGGTCCTTCATTGGAGCTTGCTGTGGTTTGGCAACCTCTGGCTTAATTTGTGGCCTAGAAACATCTGAAAACTGAGTGCAGAGACTCTGCTGGCATGACAGCTTCAGTTTTTCCACTGATGGTTGAAGATATAGCTCTTCGAAGTTAAGGGCAGGTAAAGACTCAATTGGCTGCTTTGATTGAGCCCCACCTATAGCTTACACATATATCAACTGGCTACTCTATGGTTCCCATATCTTATGGGTTAAACCAGAGAGCTCAACTTCAGCAGACAATTCCTGAACAGTTTCTTGGAGGTGATGGAGAACTAGGTGGCTGCTGCAGGTACCCATTATCACATCCCAATTTCCAATATAAACTTTGAAACTTCTGCAGTGATGGTTTCAACCATAACCACACAGTTAGTTATCCACTTATGGATGAAGTAGAACTTATTTACAGCTTCTTCAAAGTCTGAAGTGCATATCTCTATATGAGTCTCTATTGGGCAGACAGATCAATATCGACCTCTGGAAGCGATCCTCCCTAGGATACCATCACACACACACACACACACACACACACACACACACACACACACACACACACACACACACAAAAACATACACAGACACAGATGCATACACACAAACACAAACACACACAGTAGATGCTTTCAAAAACAAATAGATACATTTTTAGACAAGAACAATAGAGAGACTTATGACAGTTGGTTTCGGTGCAGACAGGATGTTGATCCTGGAGTATATACAATTGATCATTGGAGTCAGGAAGGATTTTTTTAAACATTTGGGACTTAATTAGAGATGGCTTTAACAGGATGCATGTATTTTTTCAACCTCATGAACTCTATGACCAAGAAGTGTAATTGATAAACAAAAGGAAAACTGGTTGGCGCTCAACAGGACTTTACCCCTTAATGACCAATGACATGCCAGGACCGTCATGGGTAGACTTGCCTTAAGGACCCATGATGATTCTGGCGCGGCATGGGTTAAATGATAGCAGCGCACCTCTGTGCATGCTGCTATCATTCTTTCCAGGCTGAAACTGAGCGCTCTGGGACTAGAGCGCTCAGTTTCAGTCCTTGACTAGTCTACCGGTTCACGTGATCGCTCTAGGAACAATCACATGTACCAGCATTTGCTTTCAAAAAGGCAATGTGTTTGACACACTGCCTTTGTGTCTGCTCTGTGCCTCTTTCTTCCTTACTATCAAAGTAAAGGAGAGAGAAGCAGACAGCAGACACCTAGCAAATAAAAATCCTGCAGGAGTTGGGGGTATTAACCCCTTCAGTGCTGGTACTGAGGGCTGGCTGGATGCAGGTCAATTTCAGACCTGCTAAAAGCAACTTTTTTTTATAAATATAAAAAAGAAAGACTACAATGTTTAAATAAAATATTTATTACATAATTAGTCAAAGTGTAAATAATAAGTAATGGGAGTGTGATTGTTGTGGAGCCATGTAATACACTTATACACAGCTCCAAATCTTGTCACTAAAAATATGGGAAAGTAGGGTGGGAAAGAGGGACATGGGGATTTTCACCCAGGGGGAAAAGTGCACATTTAAAACTGCCCATTTTGTAGGTATGAATGACTGATCATAGCTTTCATGCAGTCTCCATAAAAATGTAATCCTTTGCTCCCAAATGATAACAAGAAAAAAAATAAAAATGGCGTTTTTTAAATTTTTACAGTTTTCTTTCATTTTAATAAAATAAATGGTGGGTTATCCATTTAAGTGTGGTATCAAAAGAAAGCACTACTTGTGCATAAAAAAACTGTATATAATTTGAATGGGTAAAATAAAGTACTTAGAGGGAAAACACTGTTGAACATAGACATAGTCAAAAAAAGGTCAGAATTGCTCCGGTCCTGAAAGTGATAGTAATACATGAAATTACATACATTTAATTTGGAGATATTTAAAAAATAAATTAATTGTGCCTTTTCCGATCTCCCAAACCTTTATGGTTTGGGATATATCGGTCTACAAAATTCACCCTTTCCTCCCCTTGTGCTGAAGTTAGCTTTCTAACTTAGAGACAGTGATCCCAGTCCATAGACTGTCCTGCGGCTCTTCAGCAGAGCCAAGATCGCAGTAGTTACAAAGAAATACTTCATTTGAATGGTCTACAACAGTGATTTTATGGCAAGACAGGAGGCTCGTATTTACATAACATCCTTTACTGATCCTCACAGCAGCAGGAAGAAAACAGACAGAAAAATTATCCAATCACAGACAACCATAGATAATATAAGGACGGTCCTGTGTTATAACTTCCTCTTCCTTGCTGCTCCTCACGCAGGTCAATTATTCAATGAGCTTGCGTTTTTTTATGCAAGTTTTTACATTACTTCCACCTTTAATGTTGTATTGCTGGTAATTGCTTTAGTTGACTTACTGTCTCTTCTCTTTCTTCACTGTGTTTGCTGCCATTTTCGGCTGCATATTCCCTATCTAACGTACCGTTTTCTTCCTCCCCTCTGAGCCGTTCGGGCTCAGCCTTTCTTTTCTGTGCTTAGCCGTGATCTCGCGAGATTCGGGCGGCTATCTTGAATCTCGAGTTGGTTCACCAAATCTCGCAAGATCTCGGCGGCCATTTTGTTTCCTCTTCTACCGGGTCCGGATCTATTCCCTAGTGTCCCTCTGTATCATTTACTGTAGGGAATAGTGATCCGTGCCCCTGTTCACTTCTACTTCCATTTATCTGTACCCTTGGCAGGTGAGCCCTGCTATTTATACATTTCTTGTGGGTGAGCCCCACTAACCACACTGCCCATCCCCACAATAGCAGGTGAGCCCTGTTTTTTGCCTGGTTTTTTGTCTCCTCTATAGTGGGTGAGCCCCACTGTCCTTGGGCACATTACTCCTTTCACATTTGGCCCTTTTTTGCTGTACACTATGGCAGACAAATCTCCTACCTCTGCCCCTCCTGCTGATATCCAGGCTTGGATCCAGCAAGCTGTTAAGCAGGCTCTAGCCTCCCTATCTCCTGCTCCCCCAGTCCCTCCTGTGCCTCAGGTCCAGCTTACCCCTCTCACTCAGATCTTTGTCCTAGCGGATGAGGCGACCGCACGCAACTCCACCCTTGACCCCTCTCTGGTGCGGGATTGGACTCAACGTGCTATTTGCCTCTTAGGCAACGCCAATGCGGCAAACTCGGCTGAGCGTCGCAAGGCGGCGCTCCTTCGGATAGACTCGCGTCTTTCTGATATGGCCGATAAAGAACTAGGCCCCAAAGCGGACGGCAAACTCTTTGGCGACCCTTTTAGCTCCGAGCTCCGCAAGCATGCGGGCAATTACACTGCTATAAATAAGGTGGAGACTTCACTAAAACTCATGTTCCAAACACAGGGTGTTTTTCCCCGGGCTGGCAGACAGCGGGGCCGTGCCGCCAGCCGCGGATACTTCACTGGCCCCTGTTCAACACCTCCACCTCTGCCTCCTACAACCCCACCTTCCGGACCCCGTTCCCGGCTTCCAGAGGCTTTCCAAGAGGTCGTGGCAAGAGTGGACGTGGCCGATCTCACTTCTCTTAAGGTAAGCATGCTTCCCCCCCTTCTTCCCTTGCTCACCTGCTCCCTGCGGCACGTCTCGCAGCCTTTTCCCAGTCTTGGTGCCTGATCACCTCCGACAGATGGGTGTTGCAGACTATACAGGGCTTCGTCATAGAGTTCGTTTCACCCCCTATCCAGACTCAACCCCCCCTCCCCTTTTTGTCAATCGAGAGTCTCGTCGCCTCATCAACCTCGAGATTTCTCTTCTGCGACAATAAGGCGCCATTCAACTAGCCCCCTCCCCAGTAAACGGTTTAGTCAGCAATATCTTCCTTGTCCGCAAGAAATCGGGGGGGGGCTGCGCCCTGTCATCAACTTGCGCACCCTCAACGAGTACGTGGTATACCGCCATTTCAAAATGGAAGGTATTCACCTTCTGCGGGACCTTCTACGTGATGGGGATTGGTTCACACGCCTAGACCTTCAAGATGCCTACCTCACTGTTCCCATTCATCCGTCCTGCAGGCGTTTTCTTCAGTTTCGTTGGAACTCAGAAATTTGGCAGTTCACCTGCCTTCCCTTTGGACTGAGCTCTGCTCCCTGGTGTTTCACCAAACTGATGAAACCAGTCATGGCATTCTTTCGTTCTCAGGGCGTTTGCTCTATTATATATCTGGACGACATTCTGTTGTTTCACACGGACCCAGCTATTCTTCGTTCTCAAACGAACTGGGTCATTCTTTGGCTCCACCGCTTAGGTTTCATTGTCAATCGCCAGAAGTCTTTGACTATTCCATCCCAGTCGGTTCACTTCTTGGGCTTCGAGATCGATTCGGTCTCTTCCCTTCTCAAACTCCCTCTATCCAAGATCAAGAATATCAAACGGGAAATCAGAAAAGTCTTGCGTCTGGAGTTCGTCTCTCTTCGTCTCCTCGCCCGGATAGTGGGCCTTCTTTCCTCCTCAATTCAGGTGATTTTTCCCGGCCCCCTTTACTACAGAGCCATGCAACTCCTGAAGGCCAAGTATCTGAGGACTCACCTCCTCAATTCAGGTGATTTTTCCCGGCCCCCTTTACTACAGAGCCATGCAACGCCTGAAGGCCAAGTATCTGAGGACTCACCTCTCTTACGACCATCTGGTTCCCCTGTTGGCGGAGGTTCGATCGGAACTCAACTGGTGGCTTCTTCACATGTCCGCATGGAACGGCACGGCCATTTTCGGCACCACACCTGATTTCATCTTGGAATCAGACGCCAGTCTCTGGGGTTGGGGCGCCTCTTGTGCTGGATCTGCGACCGGCGGTCGTTGGTCATGCGACGAAGAGTCGCTTCACATCAACTGCTTGGAACTCATCGCCGGTTCTTTCGCAGTCCGCAGTTTCTCCAAGGACCTATTCCACTGTTCTATTTTGCTTCGGATGGACAATGTGTCGGCCGTACCCTACATCAACAAGCTAGGGGGCGCACGGTCCGAACGTCTGTCCTCTCTTACCCGAGACCTCTTCCATTTCTGTTTTCAAAAACGAATTTCGCTATCTGCAGAGTATCTTCCAGGGTTGGATAATCTGACAGCGGATTGGTTCTCCCGCTTTTGGAGGGACACCAGCTACTGGATGTTGGACAGGATGATTTTTCAAACACTCTCCGCCCTTCGGGGTCCCGTCTCAGTGGACCTCTTTGCGTCCCGCTGGAACCGCCAACTTCCGACTTTCTTCAGTTGGCTCCCGGATGCGACAGCGACAGATGCTTTCTCCCAGCCTTGGCCTCTGACGGGGGATTATGCTTTTCCCCCCTTCTCCATGATCTCCCGTGTACTTCATCACCTCCGTCGACTCCTCTTGCCTCTTCTCCTTGTGACGCCGTTGTGGCCGGCTCAACCTTGGTTTCCTGCTCTCTTGAAATGTCTTGCGATCTCCCTCTTCTTCTTCCTTGGAGCCCCCTTCTTCTTCAGGACCCGGAGGGGTCTCCCCATCCCCTCGTACACGATCATCGTCTCGCTTTGGTCGCATGGTCGATTTCAGGGGTTCCTGGGACGTGTCTGGCCTCTCGCAGTCAGCTTCAGACCTCCTCCACAACTCTTGGGCCCCAGGAACTAGACGTGCCTACCTCAGCGCTTGGAACACTTGGTGTTGCTGGTGTTTGGCTCGGCAAGGTGATCCCTTTACGGCCCCTGTAACGGACGTCGCTAATTTTCTCTCTTCTCTTTTTTCTGACGGCAAGTCTTACCGAACGGTGAATGTGTTCCGCTCCGCCATTTCGGCAGCTCATGTTCCATTGGTGGGTTTTCCTGTTGGCAGGGATCCGCTGATTTGTCGGTTATTGCGTGGCATGCGTCTCTCTAGGCCACCTACTCCACGCTATTCCCATTTTTGGGTTGTCTCTTTAGTTCTCGATCTTTTTAAATCCTGGGCTGACAATCCTGACCTTTCCCTCCGCCACCTTTCTGCCAAACTTACCACTTTGTTATGTTTGGTATCTTTTCGTCGGGTTTCTGACATTCACGCTCTTGACTTTGGCGCTCTCTCCTTTTCCCCGGATGGGGTTTGTTTTCAGCTTCGGCATCGGACCAAATCTTCATCCTCTTCTGTTTCTTATCCCTTTTTCACTTCTGAACCACTTTTGTGTGTTGTTCGTTGCCTTCAAACTTATCTTGCTATTACTTCTTCTCTCCTCTCTCGCTCTTCTTCTCAATTGCTTATTTCTTATTCCGCTCCTTTTCGCCCAGTCTCTTCCCCCACTCTCGCCCGGTGAGTCTGCTGGGTTTTATCTTTAGCGGCTGTTCCTTCATCTTTCTGCGCTCATTCTGATAGGGGTGCCGCGGCTTCTCAGGCGTTTCACACTGGCGGTTCTCTTCAGGACATCATGCGTTCAGATGATTGGTCCAGGGAATCCACTTTTCACCTTTTTTATTGTCACCCGATATCTCATGCAGCGGAGTCTTTAGTGGTGCAGCGTTAAAACTGCAAATACGAGCCTCCTGTCTTGCCATAAAATTGAGGATTATTCTAGCCTTGTGACCAAATAATCTAAATTTTATTAACGACAGGAGGCGAGTATTTTCCCACCCTCGTTTGACCCTGTCCCTGTTTTTCTTGTTTTGTTGGTCCTGTTCTGCTCCTTTTCTTGTTTGTTTTCTTGCCGGATTATTTAATTTATCTCTTAATTGTATTGTACTGTTCTTCAGTTTTGCCTATTATATTTTGTTCTACGGAACTCATTTTTATCTTCCAGTTCCTGTTATGGTTTTCTCTTTCTTTTCTTTCAGCCTGATCCTGTTGGTTGCCTCGTTTGGATCTACCTCCCGGATGTGTTTTTGTCCTGTTGATGTTTCCTGGATGGCTGTTTTGGAAGGTTCTCCGAGCATCCTGGTTTTGGTTCCAGTTCATTTTTCCTGTGTTCGTGTTTACAAGGAAGAGGAAGTTATAACACAGGACTGTCCTTATATTATCTATGGTTGTCTGTGATTGGATAATTTTTCTGTCTGTTTTCTTCCTGCTGCTGTGAGGATCAGTAAAGGATGTTATGCAAATACTCGCCTCCTGTCGTTAATAAAATTTAGATTTTTTGGTCACAAGGCTAGAATAATCCTCAATTCTCAGGCCAGGATTTGAGAATTTCCTTTTAAGGACTCAGGTGAGTTAATCAATATGAATGAGCCTCTGATCAACACACGTGTTCTAGCAGGGAAATTCCTAAGTCCTGGCCTGTTAGTGGCCACTGAGGGCACTGGTTGAGAACCTCTGGTCTACAACTTGTGCTTGAATTTCTTTGTAACTACCGCGATCTTTGTAACTACTGCGATCTGCTCTGCTGAAGAGCCGCAAGATATCTATGGACTGGGATGGATCTCCATCTCTAAGTTAGAAAGCTGAAGTCAGCACAAGGGGAGGAAAGGGTGAACTTTGCAGACTGATATCTCCCAAACCATAAAGGTTTGGGAGATCGGAAACAGCACAATTTATTTTATAAATATCTACCTAATTAAATGTATGTAATTTCATGTATTACTATCACTTTAAGTGAAATCCAACCCAGATTTCCCAGTCCTTAAGGGGTTAAGTGAAGAAAACAAATGTGAATGTAATGAAAGCCTTGTCAATTTTTGTCTCTTACCAGAGCCTTTATCCCCATCTGTCTCCAGTACCAATATTATTTGAAAATATAGTGAATTACATTTTATGGGGAATAATACACGTCATTTTACACCAGGTTGATATTTCCATGTAAAATGTAGTTTGCTTTTTTAAATATTCTTAATTACCTTAACCCCTTAACGACCCTTGACGGTCATAGTACGTCAAGGGTCGATTTGACTTAACGACCGATGACGTACTATGACCGTCATCGAGTTCCGGGCTCCCCCCACGGCTGCACGCCGTTCGGGGTGTCCGGAACGCAACGGAGCAAAAAAAAAATTTTGCTCCGTGGTCGTTGAGTCGCGTCTTCGGCCGGATTTCCCGGTCCTTAAGGGGTTGATGTTTTGCTAGAAACACTCGAAATTGAAATGTTAGCTGTAGTATTTTGAAATGCAGCCTCTCTCCCAGGTGTCAAGGTAGAGTACAATACAAGAAAACTAATTGTTACATGTTGGAAAAAGACACAAAGTATGTACTGGAATGCAACTAAAAAAACAATTTGCATTGGCCTATCTTACCACTGGTGTTTTATAAGTAACAAGGTCAGTGTTTTGTAATGTATCGTTCAGTATCAATCATAACAAAAGAATTCTCTAGTGGCTGGAAAGGTGCATGGAAAAGAAGAATCAATTATGATATTTTTTTCTTTTTAGGTCTGTCTTTCTTTTTGAAAGGAGCTCCATACATTTGTTTGCTGTTATTTCACTAAAATTAGTTAGGTAAGTGAGGTCAGAGCATTTCTGGAGATCTCAAGTTGTCATCACAATTACTCTTAGGGCTCGATGCAAATGTTGGAGTTAAAACCAATGTGAAGAAAAAAACTGCCTTTGCGAGTTAACCAAGACTGGGCAACGTGAGGTTCAAATCTTCCTTACCTGGAAAGGTTAACGTGCGACGGCCTACAAAACACACGAAAACTACAAAACCATAGGCGCACACACACAGGTAGAAGGACTTGGAGAGATTGACAGCACACATAGCGACACATAATACACTTTTATACATACCAAATACACGCATTCAAACACACATACACACATAGCCCTTATTTTTTTTTTAGTGTGAGTCCGTGAGTGCAAGTGAGTTACAGAGAGTGAGTGAGTGAGTGAGTGAGTGTATGAGGGCCTGAGTGAGTGCCTGGGTGTGACTGGGTGAGAGGAATGGCGAGGAGAGGAGGTCAGGAGAGAGGGATGGGGAGAGTAGGAGGAGATGAGGAAGAGGAACAGGTTGGTATCCCTGGTCAGGGTAGGGGAGGGAGAGGGAGATCCCTGGGGCTGAGGGGCAGCCACGCCAGAGAAGGCACATCCAGAGCAGGGGCAGTGGAGAGAGTGGAACGAGCGGTAGTCCAGGGGGTGCACTACGCACAGCTAGGGCCAGTGCAGTCAGGGCTGGAAAGCCACAAGGGTCTCATAGAACCTCTGGAGGTGAGGAGGAGGAGAGGACGAGAGAACCCAGATTCAGCGAGTAGGAGAACCGTGCCCCGGTGGAGGTGGTCATCTCCAGGGATTGTCTCCTGTTCCCCAAGGGGAAGGTCATCGGCATGGGGGCCAAGTGCAAAGCTGCATGGCGGGAGGTCCTGAATGCAGTCAATGCAGTGTCCAGCTGCTGCCGCTCACCGGAAGCTGTCAAGAAGAGGTGGGCCAATTGCAAGGCCAGGGTGAAGAACAAGATGGGCCAGGAGGCCATGCATGCTGCCAGCACAGGGGGTGGCCCACCCCTGCGCATCCACTACATCAGAGATGCTGCCTATGCTACAGCAGTCCGGGTCCGGACCAACCCCTAGGCCACGGGGACACGTGGTAGGAGGACACCCACGGGTCCACGTTTGTATGGCCCATGGGGTATGAGCACATGGGGCTCCTGGGGGATCCACAATGCCCCCAGGCAAGGGAGGTGTTCACCCCACCACCAACGCCATCACCCACACCAGCACAAGTCAGCCACTCAGAGGCCATGGAATACGAGGGGAGTGAGGGGTCCAGGGATCAGAACCTGTTCTCCCCACAAAGCACCCATGCCGGTGAAGGTCCTCCTGAGGCACTCCATGGGAGTCCGCTCCCCCACACTACACCACTGCCTCCACAAGCCTCCATTGCCTCGACACCTGAGACACCCACAGGCACAGCGGCCCTTGATGCGACATGTGTGGCCATCCAGGGGGAGCAGCTCACAGTCATCAGGAAGTGTGCCCGAGCACTGAGGTGAGTGAAGCTGACCCTAGGGCGGATCATGGGGTGCCTCAGGGCCATTGTGGCACAGCAGGTGGTGTCAAACACGCAGCAGCTCCAGTTCCACACCGGGATGATGGAGGTCCTTGGCCACATTCTGGTGGAGATGCAGGACTCCAACCGCAGACAAAATGAGCGGCAGGACATGGGCCAGCTATCATGGGAGGGGTCCAGTGATGCATCACCAGCCAGCAGTGATCCACGCCCCCCCCCCACCAGCCAAAACACTCCCTTGGGTAACCCGCTGGAGTCAGAGGGAATCCACCTCTACAGCCCCCCCAGACCCTCAAAAAAAAAAGTAAGGCCAACCTTCTCCAGGCCCTTTCAATAAATATTTGCACTTCTTCATAACATCTGTGTCCATGCATGTTTCCTATTCAAGATGTTGTTTGTTTGGCAGAGTTGTCTCCAGTGCATTGTAAAGCTATGCAGTGAACACAACTCATGCACGATGAATGGCGTCACAAGCTTTACAGCAGGGGTGAACACACACATCACATACAGACATGCTTGTCCAAGTTCAAATCACAGACATATGAAAGTCAAACAATATCAGGGTGTTCCATGATGTGACTTGAACTTGATCAACATGAACACATACGATATATCAACAGATCAACAACATGATCACAATTAATGGGATAGTAATGCTTAGAATGTTTGAAAAAATATGTTTTAGGGTTCATCCCCCTGAGTAGAACAAGGGAACTCCCACTGTTGAAGGGTGTTTCATTCACAGGTTATTTCAACTCACAGTGGTTTTTTAAATAGGAAAATCACAGTGGCCTGAAATTGTCGAGTGGTGCTGTTGCTACACCATCCTATGGAGATTCATGGTGCCAGGACCAGAGCTGTCCATGGGATGGTGTAGAAACAGTGCCACTGTACAATTTCAGGCCACTGTGAGATTTGATCTATGACATTCAACTTTTAGCTGAAATAACTTTGGAATGTAAAGCAGGGGGAGTTCCCTTGTTTTACTCAGGGGGATGAACCCTACTAGATAGGTTTATGAAACATATTCAATATTACTATACCTTTATATAGTCATATGTGATCAGATTTGTAATTGACATGGACACCAACAGGTGACCCTCATGGACGTGGATTCAACGTGTCACCAGAACAAACTTCTGGACCATGAGGGCTCATGCCATGGATACCTGCAGAGGGTGAAAACAAGACTGGAAGGTGCACTACGAACACAACAGTCATGCTATTGCTGACCCATCATCATACCCTTGAGTGCCAGAGGTGTACCCAACGCATTGGTCAGCAATGCTTTGGAGACCTTACTGGCACTCCACAGGTACAGCTTCATTATTTGACATGTAGTAAACAATCCATTGCTTGTCAGGGTGTTGTCTAGCCATTAGTGTTGAGCGAGCGTGCTCGGCCGATGCTCGGATCGGCTCGAGCATCGCTCTGCTCGGCACATGGCGGTACTCGTTGAGTACCGCCATGTGCTCGCCCGCCATGTTCGGGTGGCGGGGATCTGTGCCGGAAGAGGCACAGATCTGAAGACGCTCCGCTGGACCACCAGGGACTGGAGGTACGGGGGCATTGCGGAGATGAAGGGGGCATTGCGGAGATGAAGGGGGACATTGTGGAAGAGGGGCATAGACTCTATGCCCCTCTTCCACAATGTCCCCCTTCATCTCCGCTATGCCCCTCTTCCACAATGTCCCCCTTCATCTCCGCTATGCCCCTCTTCCACAATGTCCCCCTTCATCTCCTCTATGCCATAGAGGAGATGAAGGGGGACATTGTGGAAGAGGGGCATAGCGGAGATGAAGGGGGACATTGTGGAAGAGGGGCATAGCGGAGATGAAGGGGGACATTGTGGAAGAGGGGCATAGCGGAGATGAAGGGGGACATTGCGGAGATGAAGGGGGCATTCAGAGATGAAGGGGGCATAGCGGAGATGAAGGGGGGCATTGACCAGGCACCCTCCCCTCATCAGAGCAGGGGGTGCCTGGTGTAATGCTCGTGTCGCCCCATTCATTTGAATGGTGCTCGGGTGCTCGGCCGAGCACTCGAGCCTCAGGGGGTGCTCGGTCAGAGCACCCGAGCACCCGAGCATCGGGGTGCTCGCTCAACACTACTAGCCATCATGACCTTATGGGGTTTGTATCACGCTATGGCAAGCAGACATATGTATATGTGAGTGGCCACACACATCAGTGTGTAAACCAAAACCCATGAAACAGAGGAGCTATTTCATGGATCTTGATCTACATACTGATGAGGTGTGTGCTCAGGGTCCACGTGACACACATACATATGTCTGCTTGCCATCCCCTTAATGGACACCTCACATGGTCCTGACGCCTAGACAAGACATTGACAAGCAATGGAGTGACATATTCACTGTGATACACACAAACAAACAAGTCAGCATGGCAGGCCTTCAGCTGGAGCATGAACAGTTGCAGCAGGTGACAGCTGTTGGACAGGGGTGCTTGGAAGAGGAGGGGGATGAGCCCTAGCCCTCTCACACCTTCGCCTCCACTGTCATCTTAGGTACAAGCATGTGTACATACTGGTGTTGGTCTGTATCTCTGTCAGTGTCTCTCTCACACTACATCTGAGGAGGGTGGGCTGTCACTGTTAAACAGCAGCAAGGTGTTGTTCATGTGGTCATAATGATGGGACCAAAACAAAAGGGAGAAATTGCACCAGCTCTGTACATAACTCCTTACTCAAGATAAAACTGTAATCAACTGAGGTGCATTGATAGGGATATACAATGATACCGATGGAAGGGAAGAAAGGAAGGGGTTAACCAACCGGGGAAAACCACCAGGAGGTGCCCCCCCTCCCCCCCAAACAACAAACCTAATAACTGACGCACACTCCGGGAGTATACCAAAGCAAACAAAAGCTTTATCAGACAATACAAAATTAATCAAGTGAATACATTAAATCAATTAAAAACCATCCAGCACAGGAATATGGAATGATGAAGACATTCCAACATTGAATAATGCCTCTATAGACTGAGAGCAAGTATATGTAAAGCAAATGTGCAATATCATAAATCCACAAACAATTCAAAGTGGCCCATTAGCAATGTGCAATATTATCATACATATAAAGTGCAAAGTGATAATAATGAACAAAGTATGAATACACATCATATACTTATCTCTATGACTCCAGGAGTCACACAGTTTGATCTTTCCCTTTTGCTCTTACTTATATTCATAGAGATAAGTATATGTGTATTCATACTTTTTTTTTTTTTATTATTATCACGTTGCACTTTATATGTATGATAATATTGTACATTGCTAATGGGCCACTTTGAATTGTTTGTGGATACATGGTATTGAACTTTTGCTTTACATATACCTGCTCTCAGTCTGTAGAGACATTAATGTTAAATTTCTTCATGACTCCACATTCCTGTGCTGGATGGTTTTTAATTGATTTGATGTATTCACTTGATTAATTTTGAATTGTCTGATAAAGCTTTTGTTTTGTTTGGTATACACCTGTAGTGTGCGTCAGTTATCAGTTTTTTTTGGGGGGGCACCGTCTGGTGGTTCTTCTCTGGTTGGTTAACCCCTTCCTTTCTTCCCTTTTATCTGTATCATGTGGTCATAATGGACTAATGGTAAGGTGTGTGTTATTCAGGTAATTGTTTTCTGGTGTGTCTGTGGTTAGTGGTGTGGTTATTTGTGATTTGTATGTACCTGTCAGGTGTGTGTTTTGTCTCCATGGACTGCTGAGTTTACATAGATGAGCTTGATTTGTTGTTGGAGTGACAGGTGTGCATGTCATAGTAACATAGTAGATAGTAACATAGTAGATAAGGCTGAAAAAACACATACGTCTATCAAGTCCAGCCCATGCCAAAAACACCCCTGTTGATCCAGAGCAGCGGTTCTCAACCTTTCTAGTGCCGCGACCCTTTGATAAAATTTCCCAAGTTGTGGCAACCCCTAACAGTAAAATTATTTTTGTTGTTCCTTCATCGCTGTAATTTTGCTACTGTTATGAATCAAAATATAAATATCTGATGGTTTTAGGCAACCCCTGGCAAATCGTCATTCGACCCCCTAAGGGGTCCCGACCCACAGGTTGAGAACCACTGATCCAGAGGAAGGCAAAAAAGAGCCCTCTGGAGCCATTTCCAATCTAGTTCCAAGTGTGTGGGGATTATTCCTTCCTTACTCCAACTGGTAGTCAAATAGTTCCCGGGATCAATATCCTATTTGCTTTTGTCGTGTTGTGTGTTGTTCAAAGTTGTGTTGGGATGGCTTATGTTGTGCTGTTTGTCTGTGACTTGTTTTTATGGTGTAGGCCAGTGGTTCATAACCAGGGTGTTATGTCATGTTGGTGCACCATGTGCACCAGCTCAGGGTGCGTCACTTTTCCCATGTTGCTATGTTCTGCATTAGTGATCGATAATATTAATTTTACACATTTTTTTGGGGAGATGTGTGTATGGGACATTTGATGCACTATATTCTACTCATTGCCATTGACAAAGTGGGACCTGATGTTGGGCATATGTTATTTTTATTTGGGAATTCCCTTGTGCCCTCAAGGGGTGCCCTGGAACATCATGATTGCATGTTAGGCATGTCTTAGGTGGAGGGGTTGTGAACCACTGTTATAGGCCTTGTTGTATTTGCTAGACATTGCAGGGGTTAATATCTGACCTCTGTATGCTTGGCTTATGTCCTTGGATGACCTGCTTCTCTGTTTTATTTTCCTGTACGGTGGTTTTCTACTCCGAGTTGTGTGATGTTCGCCAAAAAAATGGGTGTTAGATTTCTGGAGGAAAATGTTGCAATTTAACTTGCGTTAGCCCTAACTCCAACTTTTGAATGGCTCTTGGCTTCGCTTCTACATTGTCCTCTATGGGCGAGATTTTGATGTTTTGGAGACGGGCGACGTGTGTTTCAGAACTGCTGTTATTTCTTAGTAGTGGGAACATTTGCATTGCTTACTTGACGTACAAAACCACAGTCGCCAGTTTTTTATGCCGACGCCAATAATTGCGTCGAGCCCTTATTTCCTTGAAACTGTACTTATATACAGAAATTGAGCTTATTTTACTCCCTATAACAATAGAAAAGTTTGATTGACTAGTTCACATATAGGGGGAGATTCACTAAGCGGTGATAAAGAGGTGATAAAGTGGAGATGACGTCTCCAGTTAATCAATTCTCCAATTCCTATGTTATTCTATGGAGACTATGAACTAAGATTTCTTCAACTTTGGAGATCTTAGTGCATAGCCTCCGTAGAGTAACATAGAAACTGAAGAAGTCATTTCTACTTTATCACTTCTTAAACACGGCTTAGTGAATCTCCCCCATAGACTCCCTAAACTCAATGGAGTAGATTTGGAGCAATTTTGTAGCAACCCAACTGTGCACCATCACAGACAAATAAGAATCCACATTGATTTAAATAGTTCTTTTATACCCTGGAATATTAGAGATGCCTTTAACCCTTTGAATGCCAAAGGGGTATTCAACGTAATGCAACGCAATGCGTTGGATACCTCTCTGGGGCTCAAAGGGTTAATGCATTGGCAATTAAAGGGTTAATGCATTGTTTCTCAATGCATTAATACCACCCTTGCAAAGGTTCCTTTAAATTAATCAGATTTTTTAAATTTTTCCCCTATGTTACAGTAGATTTCCGCTTGAATTTCTCCAGTTTCACTTAGTACATCAGCCTCACGAATCTGCCCCTTAGCATCTCTAGTGACAAATATTCATGTCACATTAAGGAGGATAGAATTCCAATGTTATATGCAAATAAGCAAACGTAACCACCAAGCAGTGGGGTTTACAGTCATTACAGGACTGTGAGCAGGGGAACTTACAAGTTAATCATGCTAAAACAATTAAAACAAACCTTACCTGTTAAAAGCAATTGACATGCAATCACTCATACTAATGAATGTCCTATCCCGCTGAATACCATATCAAAAAGACTCGTTCTAAAGAAAATGAACAACAAGGAATACAAAGGGGCAGTGATACCTAGAATTAGATTGACAGTAAGTAACATCTTAAGGGAAAAAACACATTATATGAGTATTTATTATTTTTTCTTCATACCCCTTATTCACATAAAATACTAAAAAAAAATTTAAGAGACTTCTTGTGTTGCTATGTCAACTGGGTAAAGCTTTGCTTTCAATTTTTTATACTATGATGTCAGCTGCTCAGATTGCACCCAGCTCTCTCTACTCAGGCTGTTTTAACGCACCTTTCTAAATCACCAAAATTCTTCATTGTATACATAGGTCTTCCAATTATAATTAACAATTCTATTTTTTTCCATTTTGCACCATTCTATAACTCAGACAAAACAATGAGAAACAAACCATGTAATCTTACATGCAATATACTTTATGTCAAGGGTCGATTTGACTTAACGACCGATGACGTACTATGACCGTCATCGAGTTCCGGGCTCCCCCCGCGGCTGCACGCCGTTCGGGGAGTCCGGAACCCAACGGAGCAATAAAAAAAAATTGCTCCGTGGTCGTTAACTCACTTCCACTTCCGGATTCCCCGGTCGTTAAGGGGTTAAAAGTACACACAATTCCAGTTTCAAGGAGGGCTATGCACTAAGACAGAATAAAGAGGTGATAACGTGGAGATGACGTCTCCAGTAACATAGTTATACATAGTAACATAGTAATTTAGGTTGAAAAAAGACTTGCGTCCATCTAGTTCAACCCTTTTCCTATTCCTGTTTACCATCGTTGATCCAAAAGAAGGCAAAAAAACACAATACAGCAATTTCAAATTCTGCCCCGAATGGGGTGTGGGGGGGGGAGAATTCCCTCCTGATTCCAAATGGCAATCAGATTTCTCCCTGGATCAACAAGCCCTAAGTAAAATATTAATCCTAATACTAACGTACATAGCCCTCTATGTTATGTTCTTTTAAATAAGTATCCAGGCCCTTTTTAAAGGCGTCTAATGTATTCGATAGCACCACCTCCTCAGGCAGTGAATTCCATACCTTTATTGTCCTTACAGTAAAGAAACCCTTCCGCTGTTGTAGATTAAATCTCCTTTCCTCAAGTCTAAGCGGGTGGCCCCTTGTCCTATGTACTGTTCTGTTAATGAACAGGTCTTTGGAGAGCCCTTTGTATGGGCCCTGAACATATTTATATAGTGTTATCATATCCCCTCTAAGACGCTGTTTCTCTAGTGTATACAGGTTTAACTTTTCTAGCCTTTCCTCATAACTAAAACTTTCCATTCCCCTTACTAGTTTTGTAGCCCTCCTCTGCACTTTCTCTAGCTCCATAATGTCCTTTTTCAGAAAGGGCGCCCAGAATTGAACAGCATATTCTAGGTGGGGTCTTACCATGGACCTGTAAAGAGGCATAATAATATCTTCCTCCCTTGAGTCAATACCCCTTTTAATACATGCCAATATCTTACTGGCCTTTGCAGCTGCCAGCTGGTACTGCGTGCTACTGCTAAGTCTATTGTCTACCATTACTCCCAAATCCTTTTCATTTGTAGATTTCCCCAGAGAAACACCATTTAAACTATATGTTGCATTTTTATTATTATACCCAAAATGCATAAATTTACACTTGTCTATATTGAATCTCATTTGCCATTTGCCTGCCCAGTCACTCAGTTTGTCCAAATCCTCTTGTAATGAAGAAACCTCCAGTTCAGACTTTATTACCTTACTTAATTTTGTGTCATCGGCAAACACTGACACATGGCTCCTTATGCCCTCTGGGAGGTCACTAATAAACAAATTAAAAAGAAAAGGACCCAGGACAGATCCCTGAGGTACTCCACTTATCACGTTTATCCAACTGGAGAACTTGCCATTTACTACCACTCTTTGCATTCTATCTTTCAGCCAATTTCTAATCCACACACAAACATTTTCCCCTAGGCCTATTACATTCAGTTTGTACAGTAACCTCTTGTGTGGAACCGTATCAAATGCCTTGGCAAAGTCTAAATAGATCACATCAACCGCCGCTCCCGCATCTATATTATTACTCACTTTTTCATAAAATGCGATCAAGTTAGTTTGACAAGACCTGTCTTTCACAAAGCCATGTTGACTCCTGCTAATAATATTCCTGTTCCAGCAGAATTCTTGAATATATTCCTTTAGCAACCCTTCAAACAGCTTCCCTACCACAGATGTCAAGCTTACAGGTCTGTAATTTCCTGGCTGTGACTTTGATCCCTTTTTAAATATGGGCACCACATCTGCTTTACGCCAATCCATGGGCACCATACCTGAAATAAAAGAATCCCTGAAAATCAAATATAACGGTCTGGCCAGGGCCTGGCTTAGCTCTTTAAGTACCCGTGGGTGTATACCATCTGGCCCTGGAGCTTTGTCTACCTTAACACCATTCAATTGTTTTAACACTTTTTCTTGTGTTAGCCAGTCCCATGTTTGCTGTGACTGTTCTGTAAAAGTAGTTTGCAGATTCTTGTCCATTGGGTCTTCCTTGGTAAAAACAGAAGAAAAGAAATTATTTAACATATCTGCCTTCTCTCTGTCCCCCTTGACCATCTCACCCAGTGATATCACTTCTCCACTTCCTATGTAATTCAATACAGCCTGTTCACTAAGATCTCCAAATCAAAGATGGAGACATCTTAGTGCATTGGCTCCATAGAATAACATATGAATTGGGGAAATTATATCACTAGAGAAGTAAGGATGGGGGAAACTTTTTGCCTCAGAACATAAACAGAAGAAAAATTGAACTTTCAATAGCATCAAATTTCCCTGAAAAGTGATGTGTTGCGCTTTTTTCGCCTAACTCATTGCACTGAAATTAAGGAGAAGACTGAATTTCTCCCCATCAAGTGACAAGTTTCCTTTTCTTTTCTGAAGGCATAGTATAAAAAGGGCCTCAGGTTCCCACAGCATGTCATTCTGTGTTTGTGAGAAGAGGAGAAAGCAGATCATTTTTCAGCTAGTGAAGACAGGCTAATAAAAAGGAGTTGAAGCTTAGTTTAGAGCATCTTGTAGGCAGGACATTTGTTCACTGCATTAAGGTAGTCTGGGAAACAGAAATGTAGAAAGAAGGTTGACCCCAAATACCCCAACATTTTGTGTGACTGACTGGGAAGACACAGGCATCTATGATCCAAGTCCCTTACTGACCTAACTGTTATCTCTGTGCTAGGGGACTCCAGTGGAGTAAGATGGAAGCAAAGGAGAAGTACCCCAAATAATTCTGTGTGGCTAGTTGGAAAGACACAGGCAGCTATGATCCAAGTGCCTTCCTTATCTGGCTGCTATCTCAGTGTAAAGGACATCTGGGAGGGGGTGAGAAGGGAGCAAAGGACATTTACCCCCAATACACCAACATTTTGTGTGACTGATTTGAAAGACACAGGCAGCCGTGATCCAAGTTCCCTCCTGATCTGGCTGTTATCTCTGTGCTAGAGGAGAATGGGGGTGTGAGACGGGAGCAAAGGCCACAGGCTTCAGTTTTCTTTAAGCTATCAGGCCTCCCTAAAAAGTAATGGAGGTAGCTTTTAATTCTAGAGTCTGTGCAACGATCCACATATTCATTTTTTTGGACTTCTTCAAGAGAGAGAGAGGACTGTGGTGATGAGAATCCAGCAAATTTAAAAAGGGAGGAAAGAGAGCAAGACCGTAACCCATGGTCCACCTGCTATAGGATATGAAAGAAAGCAGGACACAGGTGACATCTTGGGTGGCTCCAGTACATCCATACCTGAGGGAAACACTATCTAAAGAATCTCTGTAAGGCTTATGCAATATTCTCTTATTTGAAACAAATATATCAGGGTACAGCAGCCTTGTAACACCTATTGTTTAAAAGTTATACCTTAGCAATATGGAGTGACTTAATAAATAGGCCACAGATAACTCACTAGTCTATTCAGTGGGAGGCTCCGATCCCTTAGTCATCTGGGATACATTTATGTTGATATTTTTTCAAGCTGCAGCAGATATTGGTTATTCACAATGTTTTGCTAATGATAAGAAAACATTAGGAGCATTAGCTGCATGATGGTTAAAAACTAATGATGCTATGTAGGAATGGGTTAATTGTGTGGGTGATTCTGCTAAGTGGCAGGTGTGTGCAGGTCAGAAAAAGGATGAATTGCTGTCTAAATTACAATCCTTTTGTGTATTTACTGCATGTTCCTGGGAGTCAGCCACACCCTATTCCAAAAGTCCAGGGAAACTTAAACCTGTGACTCTTTACTTTCCATCTAAATATTTTAGTGAGAAAACTGTTAAAGGGATAGTAATACTTCGTTTTAACTTTATTTTATTTTGTAGGCATTAAAAAAACATGAAGAACGATATAAGTCTTATCACTCAAACCTTTATGGTTTAAGAGATATTCACAAGCAAAGTTTCCCCCTCCCACCCCTTTTTCCTAGTGTAAGCCATCTCTTCTCAGATGTGAATCTGGTTGTAAGACCAGACAGATAACAGCAGGGGACAAGCTTCTTCAATGAGAACAATGAAAACCCTTCCCCCCTTGACAAGTTTTTCAGCTTTTTCCCTTATCTTAATTGAAGATTGTCCCTCTCTGCAGTCTACCTGGGCACCTCCCTTCTGATCTGGCTGAACGGGGTGGGGGATACTTTGCTTGTGAATATCTCATAAACCATAAAGGTTTGAGAGATAAGACTTATATCGTTCTTCATGTTTTTTTAATGCCTACAAAATAAAATAGAGATAAAACAAAGTATTACTATCCCTTTAAGTCTGTACAAAATATGGTAGATGAGTTACAGACAGATAATCTGAATTTGAAGGAGGATTTAAATAAATCAGACATGCCTACCAGAAGTATTTGGGCAGAGCAGGTTTAAAAAATGAAAAGTTGATTACAAAAATAGGAACTGCTCTGAAACAAGTGATGATCAAGATTCTAATTATAATGTATTGTCCAAATTGCAAAAGCAGCTAAAAAGATTGTAAGAAGACACTGATATTTTATGGCAGGCAACCTCTTCTTCACAAGTTCAGATGACATTTGATAATTCAGAAGATGATGTGAAACCTGAATATGGGCAAGGCACTGTAGAAGAAAAGGAAATTAAAGGAATGTTTACTGCAATGGGGGGTGATTTAGAGGAAAAGATATAAATGAAGACTAGGGTTGAGCGAGCACCCCGATGCTCGGGTGCTCGGGGGCTCTGACCGAGCACCCCCTGAGGCTCGAGTGCTCGGCCGAGCACCCGAGCCCCATTGAAATGAATGGGGCGACACCAGGCACCCCCTGCTCTGATGAGGGGAGGGTGCCTGGTCAATGCCCCCTTCATCTCCGCTATGCCCCCTTCATCTCCGAATGCCCCCTTCAGCTCCGCAATGTCCCCCTTCAGCTCCGCTATGCCCCTCTTCCACAATGTGCCCCTTCATCTCCGCTATGCCCCTCTTCCACAATGTCCCCCTTCATCTCCTCTATGCCATAGAGGAGATGAAGGGGGACATTGTGGAAGAGGGGCATAGCGGAGATGAAGGGGCACATTGTGGAAGAGGGGCATAGCGGAGATGAAGGGGCACATTGTGGAAGACGGGCATAGCGGAGATGAAGGGGGACATTGTGGAAGAGGGGCATAGAGTCTATGCCCCTCTTCCACAATGTCCCCCTTCATCTCCGCAATGCCCCCTTCATCTCCGCAATGCCCCCGTACCTCCAGTCCCTGGTGGTCCAGCGGAGCGTCTTCGGACCTGTGCCTCTTCCGGCACAGATCCCCGCCACCCGAACATGGTGGGAGAGCACATGGCGGTACTCGACGAGTACCGCCATGTGCCGAGCAGAGCGATGCTCGAGCCGATCCGAGCATCGGCCGAGCACGCTCGCTCATCACTAATGAAGACGTTTGGATCTTCTCTACTGACATGGGATGAGAAAATGGGTCCATTTCATAACTGTGGAGCTTTTGAAGGTGAAGGGGGGGAAGCCTAGGTTGAATCATAGGGAAGCCACTTCCGCACTATTGCTTTGGCTACCATCTCACATTAGTAAGTGGGTCAGAAGGAAAGTGCAGGAGATAATTCTGTCAAATGGTGATGATAAAAGCTTGTCTCCTATTAATGTTGAAATATACTCAACCCCAACTGAAAGCTTACTGTTGTCAGAGTATGACAGGATTGGATAGACTGGGTCCTAGGGCCTTACAGACTTTTAAGATCAATAAAATGATGATATGAGGGCTGCTGCAAGCATGTGGACTAAAGCTTATGCCTTGGTGATGAAACGTAATCCTGATCAAATAAGCAGAGTATAGGGAAAGTGTTATGGAATGTGTATATAGAATTGAAGGTGTGGGTGATTCATTAAAGTTAAGAACCTGTGATATTCATACTGTGCAGGAAGCAGTCTTTGTCAAAATGGATGGCCAGCATATTTTACAGAAAATGGTTCTGCTATGAAGGTGTTTGAATTTACAGAATTTGAGGAGGAAAATTGATTTAATGTAGGGTTTTCACAAATAGCAGCCATCCAGAGGGGCAGAGGAGGTTTCCAGTATAGTAAAGGGCATAGTAGATTTAGAGGATAAGTTACACAATTTAATGGGGAAGGAGAATGGTCTTGCAATTAAAGGGAACCAAGTCTTCATGGTAAAACACTGTGTTCAGCCTTCTGAACCGTTGAAAGCTGTTGAACATAAGATGAGCACAATTAGTGCATCCCTGTCCTTGACTCCAGCCCTTTCAGATGGGCATCAGGAAGAACTTGGATGTGTTTCTGTCACGGATTGTAAGAACCAGAACTGGACCGGTACTGTAGGTAACACAATCTTTATTAAGATACACAACGTACAGAATGATTCGGCAACAGCAAGTAAACAAAACAATATTAGACAACGTCAGGAAGGATAGCGCTGTTGTAGTGATACCGAACAGGAACCCAGCAGGCAAGGAGAAGATAAGCCCCCTCAGGTCCGCACCTGAGCAGTCTACAACATGTTCGCACCTGAACAGACTAGAACAGGTCCGCACCTGTACAATCTACGTTCCTGAGTAAGACTCACTGTGCTACGGGTTCGAACCTGAACGCACCTGTAAATTGACGGGAGCAAGGAGAAGTCTGCCAGAGTCACTGATAGCACCAGACAGGTATCCACTGAAGCACTGGTATGCTGTGTGCACAGTGGACAGAGACCAGGTAACACCAAAGTGGGTAGTCAGACAGGCCGGGACATACACGGAGCCAATAGTCAACCAGAGCCACAGGTCTTCACCAGATTGGTTATCGGACTAGCCAGGGTCAAACACGGATCGGGTAGTCAGACAGAGCCACAGGTCAGCACCAGAATGGATAGTCAGCCAGGCCAGAGGTCATACACAGAGGAGGTAGACTACTAGAGCCGCAGGTCCACACCAGGAGGGATATCAGACTAAGCCGGGGTCATACACAAAGTGGGTAGTCAGACAAACCAAAGGCTGACACCACGAAAGGGCGACTGAGCATAGTGTCCAGGCAGTATTTGAGCTTTGGGTCCAGGAAGAGGAGGAGTCAGCATCCGTGCCACTGCCCCTTTAAATGGAGAGCATGTCCATGCCCTTGGACGTGCGCCCATTATGCTGTCACAGACATGCGTTGGGACCCAGAGCCCAGGAAGTGGCCCGAACCGCCACAAGCCTCATGCGGCTGGAGCTGCCAGACAGCAATGCAGCTGAAGCCGTCGGATAGACAATGCGGCTGGAGCCGCCGGAGGAAGCCGAGGTCGGCTCGAGCAGCCACCGCACGGGTGCTCTAACAGTTCCTCCCACACCTCTGACCTTCCTTGCTAAAATTGTCCCAGGCTCGGTTGGTCGACCATATGTGGGAGGAAGAGTGAAGGGGTTGGAAATGGACATTTTAATTAATACAGGAGCATTGGTATCTTTGACAGGTTTACCTCTGTGCAGTCTTAGGACACTTTATGCAGGCAGCTCATAGACCAGTAATAACCCATATCACTTCTGTACTCACTGGTCCTGCTGAGTGCATCACCCGCTAAACCCGGTCCAGCCACTCAGACCGAGCTCACACTCTGAACTGATCTGGTACAGATTTACAACTCCAAAGTTCTACATGGCCATACAGGGTGACCCTTAACCCTTTGACTGCATTGAATACCTCTCTGGCACTCAAAGGGTTAAAGGTCAGCCTGCATGGCCATGTAGAACTTTGGAGATGTAAATCTGTTCCAGCTCAGTTCAGAGTGCAGGCGTGGTCTGAGTGGCTGGGCCAGGTTTAGCAGGTGATGCCCTTAACAGGACCGGTGAGTACAGCAGTGATATGGGTTATTACTGGTCTAGGAGCTGCCTGCATAAAGTGTCGTATGACTGTGCAGCATGGCTGTAGATGAAGATTCAAAAAGGAGATTTACCACCTTGAGTGCCAGAGTTTACAATTGAAATGTCTCCCTCTTTTTGGCAACGCTTAAAGGGATAGTAATGTTTCACAAAAACAGCAACTCCAATTAATCTTCATAGTATTTGGGCCATGGAGAGTGTTATTTCAGTTCTGTCAGAATTGTAGTTCAAGAGTAATTGAATGATAAAGTATCCCTGCTCACTTCAGATGTGGAATCTGGTTTCTTGACCAGACAGATCACAGTAAGCTGTTAGAACAATGAAAACCCAGCCCTCCTTGACATGTTTTTCAGCTTTTTCCCTATCTTAATTGACGATTGCCCCTCTCTGCAATCTACCTGAGCACCTCCTTGCTGCTCTGAGCAGTGTTATATCAGTAAAAGGGGTGGGAGGGGGATACTTTATCATTCAATTACTCTTGAACTACAACTCTGACAGAATTGAAATAACACTCTCCAAGGCCCAAATGCTATGATGATTAATTAGAGCTGCTTTTATTATGAAACATTACTATGCCTTTAAGCATGCAACATCAGAATGTTGCCCTTTTGATGCAGGCGACATTCTGATGTGGCCATTTTGGTGCAGATGGCATTATGATCTCGCCCTTTTGATGGTTGCCAAATAGAGGCCCACATTTCAATAGGATACCCATAGAGGATATGGCTGGAAATGCCAAAGCCCTCTATGACCTGTTGAAATCACCTGCAATGAAGAGCCAATATTGTGGGCACATGTTACCTGGCAGGCCTTGCAATATCTGAAAACAGCCTTACCAAAGGCGCTCTTTCCTTGGCTGCGTCCATAAATCGGTTACCATTTATCATACAGTGTCATGCAGGGAAAGAATCAATTTCATCTGTTCTCATGTAGAACAGGAATCAGATGTCAGGATACTGGGATATTTTTGTGAAGAAAGGGATGCATGAAGGTGTTAAGCAATTGCTTACTGTCTATTGAACTGTGAAACAAACTGAGCATATTGTGGGGTTTGAGAAAATAATTGTGCAAACACCACACAGGCCCCTGAAGCTTTTATTTAAGCAAACCCACATAGCAATTAATCAGCGCAGCATAGCGAAGTGGCTACCTAAACTTCAGGGTAAAGAATTGCAGGTTGAAATCAATAGCAAGTATATCTTACCACAACTGATGCAATATGAAGAGAAACAGCATGACTGTACAACTGAAATACAGTCAGAGGCCCTATCACTTTTTTCACATGTGTATGTTGATGGAGCTAGGTTAATTTTGGATGGCTCTTTTAGAACTGGGTTTGCGATTTACACTCCTACAGAATGCGGACAATACAATCCCAGACCAAAAGGGCAAAGACCAGTTCTACAGAGGGTCCCAATATCAAAAGGTGCAAATTTATTATATATGGTGAATACTTTTGAGCCCTTAATTCGATTAAACAACTCGGTGATCAAAGGCATGGAGTATGCATTTTTTACCATCAACTTGTTTAAGCCTCTGTAGTCTATATATGGTCTTAATTCCCCATCCTTCTTTTTGATGAAAAAAGAAACTAGCTCCAGAAGGTGAGGAGGACTTGCGAATGACCCCTTTGGCCAGGGCATCAGACACATACTCCTTCATAGCATGGTTCTCCACCACAGACAGAGGATAAATACGTTCCTTAGAGATATGGCTCCGGGGATCAAATTAATAGTACAGTCGTAGGTTCTGTGGCCCGACAAAGTACTAACCTCTACCTTATTGAATACCTCCTTGAACAATTGGTACTCTGCAGGTAACAAAGGAGAGGTACAAAGTATTCTGGTAGGCTGCTGCAAACAGGTACCAGTGCAATAAGGGGACCAAGCTACAATATCGCAAGTCTGCCAGTCTATTCTGGAATTGTGAGTCTGGAGCCATGGAAACCCCAGGATAACTGCATAGTGTGGCATAGCCAGCAACTCTCGATCCCCTATATCGTATACACTCTGAGTCCTGGAAAATTTCTTAGAAAAGTAGCCGCATGGAAGTAGGACCTCCCCCGGAGCCGAGCACTGAGACAGGAAGGTGCCTATTCCTGACTCAGACACATCGAACTTCAGAGTAAAGGGCAGGTCAGGATTGGGATGAGACAGGATGGGAGCTTTAGCAAAGGCAACCTTCAGAACCTCAAATGCTCGGATGGCCTCTGGGGACCAGTAGGACATGTCTGCCCCCTTGTTTGTCATGTCGGTAAGTGGCTTGACCACTGACGAGAAGTTCTTGATGAACCTTCTATAGTAGTTCGTGAAACCCAGAAACCTTTGAATGGCCTTTAGACCCACCGGACGAGGCCACTCCGCACAGCGGACAACTTAAGTGGATCCATAGCCAGTCTTACAGAGAAGATCACGTACCACAGAAACGTGACTTGACACTTGTGAAACTTGCACTTTTCCAGCTTGCAAAACAGCCTGTTGTCAAGCAGGAGTTTCAAGACCTGTACCACATCTGCTCAATGTGCTTCTATGGTAAGTGAGTGGATGAGAGTGTCATCCAGATATACTACTACACATTTCTGCAGGAGATCTCTCAATACGTCATTGATAAATTCTTGAAACACTGCTAGTGCATTGCATAGCCCAAAGGGCATTACCAGATATTCATAATGTCCGCTACGAGTGTGAAAGGTGGATTTCCACTCATGTTCCTTTATTCTCACCAGATTATAGGCTGCCCTTAAATCAAGTTTGGTGAATACTTTGAGCCCTTAATTCGATTAAACAATTTGGTGATCAAAGGCATGGAGTATGCATTTTTTACCATCAACTTGTTTAAGCCTCTGTAGTCTATACATGGTCTTAATTGCCCATCCTTCTTTTTGATGAAAAAAGAAACTAGCACCAGAAGGTAAGGAGTACTTGCGAATGACCCCTTTGGCCAGGGCATCAGACACATCATAGCATGGTTCTCCTCCATAGACAGAGGATAAATACCTCCCCTTAGAGGTATGGCTCCGGGAATGAAATTAGTAGTACAGTCATAGGTTCTGTGGCCCGACAAAGTACTAGCCCCTACCTTATTGAATACCTCCTTGAACAATTGGTACTCTGAAGGTAACAAAGGAGAGGTACAAAGTATTCTGGTAGGCTGCTGCAAACACGTACCAGTGCAATAAGGGGACCAAGCTACAATATCACAAGTCTGACAGTCTATCCTGGAATTGTGAGTCTGGAGCCATGGAAACCCCAGGATAACTGCATAGTGTGGAGACCTTATGATTTGAAACTGTAGGGTCTCCACATGGAGTGCCCCTACCCTAAGGAACAAAGGCACAGTCTCATGAGTAACATGTGACGGCTGCAATGGCCTACTGTCAATGGCTTCAATAGCCAAAGGAGAAGAGCGAAGCAACAATGGAATCTTATGCTGGGCCACAAAATCAGCATCCATGAAGAAGCCTGCAGCTCCTAAGTCCACCTGGGCCAGAGCCAAGATTGAAGAGGTGGACCAGGATACTACTACTTCGAGAATCATTTTCCCAAGCAGTGAATCTGGAGACTGTGATACTCCACCTAAGGTTTGCCCCTTACACAACCCTAGGTGCGAGCGTTTCCTGGACAGGTAGGACAAGAGCGCAACAAATGTCCTGCCTTTCCATACTAAAGGCACAGGCTCTCTCTCCTTCGAAATGCCATCTCCTCCACTGAGAGGCACGTAAAGCCCAATTGCTTGCATTCCATCCTACCTGGCTTGGAACCAGGAGGTATGGGAGGCAAGTGAGGACAGGGTGGGGGTGAAAAGTTAGGTGCTAGTAGACTCGTAGTCTTATGACTTTGACCTCTGAATGCAGGCCTTTCTCTGAGTCTGGAATCGATCAGAATTGTGAAGGAGACTGCTATTTTGTCCTTTATAGTGTCGGACAAGCCCTGCGAAAATGCTGCCATTAACGCCTCATTATTCCATCCCACCTCTGCAGCCAAGGCGCAGAATTCAATAGCAAAATCGGCTACAGTGAGAGTACCCTGTCGTATGGTCATTAGCCGTTTTTTTGCAGATACTACCCTGGCTGGAACATCAAAGACCCTGAGGAATTCTCCCACAAATTCTGAGAAATTGTCCACAACAGGCTTCCTTATCTCCCACAATGGATTAGCCCAAGCAAGAGCTCTCCCAGATAGCAAGGAGATCACAAAACCGACCTTGGTTCGTTCTCTAGGAAAGGCCTGCAGTACCATCTCCAAGAATAGGCCCACTTGGTTCAAGAACCCTTTGCAGAGCGTAAGCTCCCCTTCGTATCATTTAGGCAAAGGAGCTGTACCAGACAATCCTCTACTGGTACTACCTTCAAAGTTCGAAGGTACTGCCTGTGCCAAATCTGGGGAGGCCACCAGTTGGCGAGGGGTTTGCCCAAGATGTGCAGTTCGGTTCAATAGCGTTTGCATAGTGAAGAACAACTGATCGATCCGCTGATCCTGTGAGTCCATTCTGGCCAGAATACTCTGAACTGGTTCACTTGCACCTTCAGTACTCATGGCCCTTTTGTACTGTCACGGACTCTCAGTAAAGAAACACATGAAACAGTACAAGTGAATTTAAACCAGTTTATTGAGCAAAAGATAATAGATAAGAATACTAGTAGTAATAATGAACACTTCCTCAGTCAGAGGGGAGATAGACGTGAGGACAGTGTCTACCCAGGAGCTGATATTGAATCACCGTAAGTCTGTGGTACTGAGTCTTAGAACCAGACTTGGCTCTACCACAACAGGAAGGAATGATAAGACTAGTACAGGAGCATACCCAGTGGAGGCACAGAGCGTGAATAGACCACCTATACCAACAGCGTAACTGGTAGCACCACTCGAGGCAGCAGAGTAGGTACTTAGATAGATGTAGCCAGATAGAAGCGCACTACTGAGGCAAGGAGCAAGACAAACTGCACTCTATCTTACCGAAGGCAACTAGGATGCACAGAGCATAGGTAGCACTGCAAGTGCTCAGAAAGGAAACAGGTAAGCATAAGAGAAGAGCGCCCAGGAGTGAGACCAAGTTGTACTAGCTGCCTGGAGGCAAACAGAAGGCACCAAGCGGAGGCAACCTGCAAGCGACCATCTGGTAGCTGAGCTACTAGGTAAAGGAGCGTGTCCTGGATCAGCCTAATGGTAGTCAGACAGGAGCGAGGCACAAATGGAGCATCAGTCAGACAGGCCATGGTCAGGAACCGGATTGGGTAGTCAGCCACAGCAAAGGTCAGCACGGAGCGGGTAGTCGGACAAGCCAGAGTCATACACAGATCAGGACATCAGCCAAGGTCACAACCAGAGCAAGTAGTCAGTCAAGCCAAGGATCGAACACCAGGAGACAACGTAAGCCAAGCAAGGGTCAGAGGAACAAACTTGATGTGCACAGGAACACCACGAAAGGGCAACAAGTCCTAGCCTCAATGAGGTTTATAAAGCAGCAGAAGGAGGCGGGACCCAATTAGGCCCAACAGAATAGGCCCATAAACAGGCATCCATGCCAGTGCCTGAAACATGACTTGCTTAGGCCTCAAAGGGATACTGTGATAATGACTTAGTAATAATGATGAATCCTCCCTGTCACCAGCTTAGTGTATTCTGTGGGATGGATTCCCTTCTTCTAATTACTCTCCACCACATTGCTATATGTGGTCAGTGTACCACACAGTGTGAAATGGGTGGACACAAACTGCCATATCCTCACATCTGTAGCATCTGTAGAATCACTATCAGCTGGTGGAGGAGGTAACATTGATGGAGGTGGTACACTATAAGAGGAGGAGAAGGTAGAGGACCCTAAGGGTGCTAGTAGAAGGACAGTTACTATGTCTTCCCGAGCCCAGGCCCTAGTGAAAGAAGCTGATGACGAGGCAGGTGTTTCGCTCGTCATCAAACTTTCAGGCTCAGGCTAGATTTCTCTGCTCTTCCTCTTTGATATTCGCCTCCTTTCATGGTGCCCTTGGGGAACAACAGTGGGTACACTGGCAGTGGCTCCCAATTTCTGTTGTGGAGGTTTGACTTTCACATACTGCACATAAACATGATGTCTGTATTGCGTGTGTTTAGTGAAGACTGTTGTGCCAAGGTGTGTCTCCTCATTTCCCCTTTTCACTGACTTGTCACACATAGTGCACATTGCAGTTGCTGATGACTGCACTGTTCCTTCCCCAAGACAAAAATATTCCCACATCTATGATTTCAGGGAAGGGACAGGTGAAGAAGAATGGTCTCCTTCTTCTTCTCCACAATCCCCTTTGCTGGCTGGAGTAGATGATGCTGCTGCTGCCTCAGAATCAGCGCTATAACTAGGACTAGGATTATTGGTGGCAAGTGGAACCTGCCCTAGTCCTGAATCACTACTAGAGGAACAGAGCCCACAATGGCCATTTTGGTCTGTGACACACTAGCCTATTCATCATCATCCTGCTGCTGAGACAGATGAAAGTCTTGCCCTAGCGACTCAGCAGTAGGGATTACAGCACAAGCAAACTCTGCAATGTCACTGCTGGTGGTGTTGGTGATGCCCATCTCCATTTGCATATTTGTCTCCCATTCCTTTTTCACTTTTTGATAAAATGTCCCTCATTTGCTCCTCTACCCCAGCTGCTCCACTATCACCCTCAATCTCAGCACCACTACCACCAGTCTCTTGCTGCTTCTGTATGGGAGTGGGACTGGTTGGTGATCACAAACATGATACAGGGTCCCTTACTGCCACACTTAGTATTGCTTAAGATAAAGAAGTCACACTTGTAGCACTAGCAGCAGGCACAGGCAGCTGACGTGTACTGTTGCTCATACTGCCAGCCAGTTCTGCCTTCTTTAGCATAATTCCCTAGAGGGACAATATCAGGGGAAATGTAAATCACAGGGTCAGGGATATGTGGGCTCATTTGATTGTTAGTCTGGCTGCTCACTTCCCCTTCCACCTCAGCATTAGGGTCCATACACTTAGTCCCAGCAGTTGCTCTGTCATCCCCACCCTTACCCCCACCAGTCTCTAACTGCTTGTAGTGGGATTGCTTGGGGATGACACAGGTTACTTAGGGTCACCTGCTGTCATACTTGTCATCATCTCATTCTCCTCCTCTGAATTACAAAGTACACTGGCAGAAGTAGCAGCAGACACAGGCAGCTTATCTGTGCTGCTCACATTGCTACCCAGTTCTGCTTGTTCCTTTGTCACAATTTTTCCTCAGATGCCAAGTGAAGATGTTGGGGGCCTGGGTATAATTGGGTCTGGGGAATGTAGGCTCCCAGACCCTTCCATGCCGGTGGTGGTGACTTCCTTCTACTCCTCTGTGTCGCTGGACGCTTACAGTCCTGCCAGCTCCTCATTTATTTAAAAGTATGGGTGTTCATAGTGTCAGGCAACACTATGAGCCTCTTCTAACCTTATTTTGCTAATATCTCTATCTCTCTAGCTGCTTTCTCTCAGTTTCACTTCCTGGTTACATCATGTTTTTGGTACGAAAATGAGAGATATTTATAAT
Source organism: Rhinophrynus dorsalis (assembly GCA_037306005.1). Taxonomy (NCBI): domain Eukaryota; kingdom Metazoa; phylum Chordata; class Amphibia; order Anura; family Rhinophrynidae; genus Rhinophrynus; species Rhinophrynus dorsalis. The sequence continues at coordinate 109,354,261 of CM074720.1, forward strand.
AAAAGAATGGAAAGTTTCTACCCATTGAAAGGCATAGGAGAACTATGGAAACATTTTCATTAAATATTTTTTGGTGTAGGCAGTTTTGTTATGGGAGGAATTTCTCATGAAAAAGAGGAGAACCATGTGGTTTTCTCAGAATGTCTCTAGAGAACAAAACAGGACCTTTTGCCAATCCCTGTGTGGAAGACATCTCCGCATTACCACCTCTTTATCATACTTTAGTTCTTCTCCCCCAAATACTGGTTACATACATTTCTATCTCAAGTCTGGATTTCTATGACATTGCCAAAAGATGGCTCCATGGAAAAAAAATAAATTATTCACATTTACATTCTTTCAAACATACTAAAATCTCTGAATGCCATTCAATACAATATTATGTTAGATAGCTAGAAGCCTCCTGAGTAAACTGATACACCATTGGTATAAGCTGACATATTGTAGTGATTGCTAGAACCACAAAACTTCACATTGTCAGTGCCGCTTCCCCAGAACTGCTCCTCATCTCAGCATTCCAGAGTAGTGAATGGAATTAATCCCTTCGTCACCTTTTCCTCTCCCCATTAGCAGTGTTGATGTGGCAGGTCACGTAACACAGCATCGCAATGATGTAATTGCCCTGGATTTCTTCAAACATCCAGTGATCCTAGGGCCTGGTGATTTCAATAACCAGTTACTATCCTTTCCTCTGAGTCCCCTCGTGTAGCTGCTTGTGACTATTTGCTCCTAATCTTCTTGTTCTGACCCTGGCTTGTGATCTGATCCTTCTGTGCTGTGCTGCTGGACTCCTTGTGCTGATCCTGTCTGGTGACCAACCATTCTCCGGCCTGTTTCTTTTGTGTTACGTTGCTGGATTCCTTATGCTGACCAGGGCTTGTGACCTGACCATTCTCCTGCTTGATCCTTTTTGTGCTGCGCTGCTGAACTCCTTGCTATGACCCCAGCTTGTGACCTGGCCATTCTCCTGCATGATCCTTTTTTTGTTACGTTGCTGGATTCCTTGTGCTGTCCCTGGCTTGTGACCTGACCATTCTCCTGCCTGATCCTTTTATGCTTCACTGATGGACAAGTGTATTGACTCTGGACTGCCTGACCATCCTGATTACTTGCTCCTCAAGGTACTCATTCTCCTATATTGGGGTTTTCTTATCGGTATACTCTCCTGTATTTGAGGTTTGCTTACTCTGTCTGCTTTTGGGTTCCTATACACTACTAGTGTTTGCTCTGGGTTCGCTCAGCATCTGTTTAGATCAAGTAGCTTTCTGCTTATCCGTGCTTAGGTGTCGTTCTTTGCAGGGTTGGTTTAGTAAAGCATACATTTCTTGTTTAGCTGAGTGACCTCTGTTTGACTCTTCATGACACATGTACCAAATTCTGTCAGTTTTCTTGCTTCCTTATGACATACCTGCACTTAAAGGTGTGTGTAAAATTACAGACAAAAAGAAAAGGTAGACAAAACATACCATTTTTGAAAGAATACAGCCCTCCCTTTCCCCATAGCAAATAAGGGGTAATCTACATTTCGATCCCTAGGCCAATATACACAAATGCTGCCAGAAGCTAGCACTAGAGGAATAAAAATGCTTTCTTTCCCTCACTTTTGCTCCTTCAATGGTACTGAAATATTTGAAAACCATGGGATGTTCTACTGTATTCATTAGCAGTTCATCTCCCAAGTAACACTCCAAGAGCTGATATACCATAAGGGGTGCCAAAAGCACAAAACTACCCCTACAAAAATCTGTCATTTTTCTTGAATTTTTCAAATATGATCTGCCTGTAATGGCTGTAAGAACTAGAGATAAGAAGAAAAGTGAACTAGGTATGCCAGTTTGGAATCAAGATAACCCACGCCCTCAAGGAGTCATTTGCCTTTCTATCCTAGACTGGTGAGAACAAATGTTTCCAGAATGTGGTGCAAAGAAAGTGGTGCAAAAGGTAAAAAAGCAGATTTTTTTAAACATTTCCACCACTTTAAATATGGTAAAACCTATCAAAACCATGGAAATTCCTACTGTAGTTAGTGCCCACTGCCATCCTGGAAAAATGGTATCATATTACATGTGCTAAAATGGTAATAATAATTATAAATATTGGGAACATTATATATATATATATATATCAGGGCTTATAATTTGAAGTCCTTTGCTACTAGCCAGACCTGAAAAGTTACTCGCCACTGCAAGCCAAAACATACCCACCAGGGCTGAATTTCTACTCGCCAGGGCTAAATTTTCACTTGCCATTGGCTAGTGGCGAGTGGAAATTTTGAGTCCTGATATATATATATATATATATATATATATATATATATATATATATATATATATATATATATGCAAGGCATCTTATTTTGGAAAATAGACAAGTAGATGCATCAAATGATAGTGTTTGTTGCCATTTTTTACCCTTATGCTGGTGTTTGCAAGAAGGTGGTGATATAGTAAAAGTAGTCTTTTTACATTTACTCTGCTTCAAAGATACAAGTATCTCTGAAAACCATGGAATTTCCTACTGTGCTCAGAACGTATTGAGCATACTGCCAGCCCTTTAAAAATGGCAACCCATTAGTACAAATTGATTTACTGAAGTGGATGCAGAAGTACAAAACTATATCTACCACAATCATTTTTTTTTCGAATATAAATGTACAGTATATGTAGTTTTACTTCGGGTTCAATTCATTTAAAAATATACCCCCATCTGAAACAGAGGCCTTCCCACATTCAGATGTGACTACACCTGTTCTCCTACTGTGTGTATGTGTGTGTGAATTTGATTGTGAATGCATGCAAGTATTTAAATACACGTGTGTCTGTGTGAGTGTGTGTAGGTGTGTATGAATACTTGTATGTGTGCATGTATGTGTGCATACATTCATTCATGTATATATTCATGTATGTCTGTGTGTATTTGCATATGCATCTGAGGTTGAATGTGCATATGTGTAGGTAATATCTCGGTCTCTCCACGCACATTCAACATATAACTTGTTAAGTGATCACCCAACATGCTCACTAGCAACCCTTTTGAGAGCCAGTGGTATAAGCAATGAATGTGACATGCATTGCTCACCCCTGACACTGAAAAGATTAAAAGGGAACCATTGCATGGAAGATGGAACCACTCACTTTCATAAATGTGATCCCTACAATTTTTAAGAGAAACATAAGGTGGCATATGAGCTCTTAAAATTACCCACAACCTGTCTCTCTATGGTAACATTCTTTGTGTTTTGTCATGTGGGGTGATCTGTGAACATGTCCAAGGAGATCATCCTCTTTCAAACAAGGGGGACCCCAATTTTCTAAGTGAAAGGGGGGCTGAGATAGGACCCATTAAAGAGCACCTTTCTCCTCCCCATACAGTTATAATACACATGAGTATAATTACATTATAATACACATAAGTATCCTCTTTTGAAATAGGACAATCCCTTCTTTCGAAAGATGGTATTCTGGCCAAAATTGGAGCAGGGGGCTGAGATAGAGGCCCTTAAAGGGATAGTAATACTTCATTTTAACTTTATTTTATTTTGTAGGCATTAAAAAAACATGAAGAATGATATAAGTCTTATCTCTGAAACCTTTATGGTTTAAGAGATATTCACAAACAAAGTATCCCCCCCCTGTTCAACCAGATAAGAAGGGAGATGCCCAGGTAGACTGCAGAGAGGGACAATCTTCTATTAAGATAATGGAAAAAGCTGAAAAACTTTTCAAGGGGGGAAGGGCTTTCATTGTTTTCATACAAAGAAAATTGTCCCCTTCTGTTATCTGTACTGTCATACAACCTGATCCACATCTGAGAAGAGATGGCTTACACTAGTAAAAAGGGGCGGGGAGGGGAACTTTGCTTGTGAATATCTCATAAACCATAAAGGTTTGAGAGATAAGACTTATATCATTCTTCATGTTTTTTTAATGCCTACAAAATAAAATAAAGTTAAAACGAAGTGTTACTATCCCTTTAAAGAGCCCTCTCCCCCTACTCCTAGAAAAAATAACTTGGTTTCCATGCACACGACTGACATCGTCATACATGGCATGATGAAGGATTCCCCTTAGAAAGAGTTCACACCTGGGACCTAGGACTTCCCCAAAGGTAAGCCTCAGTCCCCAGTCTTACCACTTCACTGCTAGAGGCCTGAGAATATGGACATCCAAGTTCTTTGAAGCAAAGTGGTTAAAAGGAGAATAAAGCAGAAGAAAGAGAAAACCAGATAAATTTAGAGGCCCCAAGATAAATTCAAATACTGGTGAAAATATCAAAAACTAACTGCCCATTTTTACAGCTTCTGGTGCCATTTATTAGTGTTAGTAATAGACTCCCAATGCTGCATTTATTAAAGGGATAGTAATGGATCTTTTAAACTTAACTTAATATTGTAGCTATTAAAAAATAAAGTAATTGAGGCCAGGTTTATCTCTCAAACCTTTATGGCTTGAGCTATATGATTACAAAGTTCCCCTTTCCTTCCCCTTTCACTGACACCAGGCTCTAGTTTACAGCGGCCTACAAAGTGTGCCTGGTTTGCAAGCACACTTTGTAGACCTTTCTAATGAAGTATTTGTGTTTAGGTCTCGCTATTTCGGCTCTGCTGAAGAGCAGCCGGTTGGTCTGTGGACTAGGATCGCCTGCTGTAAACTAGAGCCTGATGTCAGTGAAAGGGGAGGGAGGAGGGAACTTTGTAATCATATTTCTCAAACCATAAAGGTTTGAGAGATAAAACTGGCCTCATTTACTTTATTTTTTAATAGCGACAATATTAAAGTGTTAGTAATGTCCCAATATAAATAGACTTTGTTTTGTAGCGATTCAATAGTTGAATATAATGCAAAAAAGTATCTCTCAAACCCCTGTGGTCTGAGAGATAGCGGCAATAAAAATTTGATGTTTCCTGCTGTCAACTGTAAAGTAGTCAGCAGGAGATCCGTGTCGGTCGACACGGAAGCTCTGCAGCAGAGTGACGGTGGGGTAGGGAACACATTGCAGAGAAATGCATTGCATACCTCTCTGGCACTCAAAGGGTTAAATTGTTGCAGGCAGTCCAATGAGACATTACATGTTTGCCACCCAGTGGTCAAATAAATGTAGGCAGTCCAATATGAAAACCAGTGTTGGCAGTCAAAGGGTTAAAAGTAATCTGCCACTTTCACCTGTGGTGGCAGAGGGAGCAGGAATGCAGGATTGGCTGGGATGTGAGCTTATGCACCTCCCAGCCAATAATCTTCTACCGGGTTTCATCATCCCCCTGCTAGAAGATAATTGGCTAGGAGGTGCATAAGTGCATATCCCAACCAATTGTAGGGTGGGAACCATTTTGAACAGAGACTGACCATATAAAAGCCAGTTTTCTGTTCAATATTCCCACAGAAGGGCTCGGACAATGCCCAAAGAGGTAACTCTGGGGGAGGGGTTCCTGCATTCCTGCCGCCGGCAACAGCATCAACAGCGGCAGATTACTTTTAACCCTTTGACTGCCAACATTGATTTTCACATTGGACTGCCTACATTTATTTGACCATTGTATAGCAAATATGTAATGTCTCATTGGACTGCCAGCAACACTTTAACCCTTTGAGTGCTAGAGAGGTATGCAATGCATTTCTCTGCAATGCGTTGCCTACCCCACTGTCACTCACAGGGTTAATTCCATATCTTTGAGTCATTTATTTGGGTGCCTCTTTAATTTAATTTTTTGGGGGGCTATTACAGTGCTATTTTTGGGAAAACACATGAACAAGAGAAGAAAGAAGAGAAGAAGATAGAAGATGAGAAAGAAGATGAAGAAAGAAAATGACAGAAAACGTCTTACAGTGGATGACAGGTAAGTGTTACAGCTCTGGGGTATGAGTATAGAATAGTGTTAGGGCTAGTTGCACTTTACTGTTATGGGTAGTGTAGGGTTAGTTTTTGGGAGGGTGACTGTGTTTGAGCTCGCGCTCCGTGCTTAACAGTGTGTCAAACACAGAGTGCGAGCCATTTCCTTTGATACTCCCATTTCTCACACTATTTAGCATGAGGTTTTGTAAACTTAAAACACATGACGAATGTTTGGCCAAAAGTCAGATTCTTTGGCCCAACGTTCATTGTGGCTTCTGTTGGTAAGGCAATTGATTACCGACTGTGACAGTGTGTGTGTGTGTGTACCAGTCGGTAGACATTTTTTCCCTACTGGCTGTTTTAACGTCCACAATTGAATCAAGGCCTTTAAAGAGAACCCCAGATTGTAAAAGTAGCCCCAATGGAGAGCCCAATGGGCCTCTCATTGTTATATTTTTTTACTCATATAATTCATTTTCTGTATGAAACTGAGGTGTGTAATTTCCTGAATTACGTACAATGGTGAGCTGAATAGCTCCATGCATGACCAATTCATTTTCAGAATCGACCAGCAGGGGTATTTTAATGTATGAGCATACCTGGGGTGTTTGCTAGGGTCCTCCATTCTCAGGAGGGCCTCACCTTGTGCTCCCAACTGTGCGGTTATTTACAGAAACTAGCCAATTTAAACATTTGGTCAGCTGTCCAGCAAGGCAATTCTGTCTGCACAATGGTTCACTTTTAAAATGTTGCACTGAAAAGTGTGTGATATGAAACAACGCATTTACCAGGTTGCAGTATTCAAAAGGGCGACATGAGAATCTTGCCCTGCATCAAAAGTGAGAGATTCTCATGTTGCCGGCTTAAATCTCGCTTCAACTCGCATGTGAAATTGCAGTGGCCACAACTTTTTTTCTCTCTTCGGTGATGTTATATTAACCCTTTGAGTGCCAGAGAGGTACAGAATGCATTGCTTTGCAATGCGTTGCATACCACTCTGGCACTCAAAGGGTTAACAGGACTGGAGACATTCACTGGGCTCCTCATGCTCATGGCAGCTGCCACCGTTACTGAATTTGTCAGAGTTCAACACAATACCTCTCCGGCATCAAAAGGGTTAAAAAAATAATTACACTGAGATAGTAAAATTGCTACAGAAATCAATGCTGTCACGTCAATGGCACATATTGCTTGTATCTGAGAGGAGGAAAAAAAAGTTGTATCCTCTACAATTTCAGATGCGGGTTGAAGCGAGATTTAAGCTGACGACATGAGAATCTCAAGCTTTTCATGCAAGGTGAGATTTTCATGTCACCCTTTTAAATACTGCGACCTGGTGAGTGCGCCACTTTGTATCACACACTTTTCAGTGCGACATTTCAAAAGGATACTATGCACAACATGTAAATGTGGATGCCTTTCCCATAAATAGGAAGAAAGGAAGAGAAAGGCTACATCTTAACCCCGTGAGTGCCAGAGGTGTGCGCAACGCATTGCTATGCAATGCATTGCATACCTCTCTGGCACTCAAAGGGTTAAGGATCCTAAATTTTAACAGTTCCATTGTGGGTCTCTGGGTTCTTAAAACTGACCTGTGGACAGTTTATTTAGTTTGATGCTAGACAACACTCACTTGATGCAGGAGAAGACATGACAGAGTAATGGGTTATTGACCTCTAGCAATGAAGATGTTGGGAGGTTTCTTTGTGAATTCCTGTTATAGGCTAGAGTTGCTTTCCATGCCAGGTAACATTAGATGGAGGCAGGGTTATGTAAGGAGAGGGTGTGTAGCCATGGGAAGAACTATCTGTGGTTAGGCTACTTTACTTGGTGGTACCTGAGTTGTTTAGAACAATCTAAATATTGTAAACTAGTTTAAAAGCCCATGTACATGGGCCACAGTGCCACCCACCAGCATTGGCTGCTGCCCGGAGCCTCTCTGCTCACCAAGTGATCCCAAGAAGGTGCTGTATTAGCCGGGGCGTGTTCAGGCAGTCTGTACTGCGCATGACTGGAGTGCGGGCAGTCTCTACCATGCATGACAGCTTCTGACAAACATCCTAGTGAATTATTATATTGGATGTGTAATAATTATAAAGATAATAAAACAGTTTGTTATGAAAAGTGTAACTGTGTAAGAAAATATTTGATCCCATTGATTGCTTTAGAGTATCTAACACATTGCTTACAATGCATTGGATACCCCTCTGGCAGTCAAAGTGTTAAAGCAGAACTATCATGCTTACATTAGTAGCTTGCTAATCATGGAAATAGTGTAATAAAGTTTCTTAAGTGTCGACATGAGTTGGAATCATAACATCATATGAAACTTACATCTGTGGGACAGCGCAGACATCTTGGGGAAGAGTGATCTGTTCACCTGTGCTTTATGTCCCTGCCTGTACTTTATGGTACAAGGCATGTCCCCTCTGTGGCAAATAACCTATCAGTGACGAGACAGGGATGGACAGCGCAGGCGCACAGATCCCACTTCTCCAAGATGTCTGCGATGTCCTACTGATGTTAGTTTCATACAATGTTATGATTCCAACTCATGTTGGCACTTAAGAAACATTATTACGCTATTTCCACGATTAACAAGCTACTAATAATTAATTGGGGGATAACTTATGTAAGCATGATAGTTCCACTTTAAAGGGATAGTAATGTTTCTAAATAAAAGCATCTCCAATTAATCATCATAGTTTTTGGGCCATGGAGAGTGTTATTTCAATACTGTCAGAGTTGTATTTGAAGAGTAAATTAATGATAAAGTATCCCCCTCACCTCAGAGCAGCAAGACTGTCCTGATGGATCCAGAAAGGGTCAATCTTCAGTGAGCATAAGGAAAAACCTTAAAACCTGTCAAGGGGGGCATGGTTTTCCTTATGCTCACAGTAAGAAGATTGTCCCTTGCTGTGAGCTGTCTGTTCCCAGAGACCAGATTCCACATCTGAGGAGATGTGTCTTACACTAGGTAAAAGGTGGAGGGAGGGGGATACTTTATCATTCAATTACTCTTCAACTACAGCTCTGACAGTATTGAAATAACATTCTCCATGGCCCAAATACTATGAAGATTCATTGGAGCTGCTTTTATTTTGAAACATTACTATCCCTTTAAAATAGCCTTTACTGATTTTAACTCGTTGCATGATGGAGTTGTTTCAAACACATGACTTTGCTATGATTTAGACTTGAAGATGTTTCCAGCATTCAGGGGATTACTGATGTAAATGCAATCATTTAAAAGATCTGTCAAATGATATTATGAAAAAAAAACGTATCTGGCTTTCACTAGTGGCTCAAAATTGTGTTTTACTGAAATGTTATTACAGTTCAAAAGGTTAAAATGTGGTGGTGTTGTTACTATCACATTCTATGGAGAACTGTACCAGCTGATCACCTCTCCCATATAATACAATAGAATAACTGTCTGGACACTAGTTGGCAGGGTTGTTAATATTTAAAGATGTAAAAATTTAAATTTGAAATTAAAGGACTTTGGAACTGAAGATCTCCCAGTGGTAGGAATACCCTTGTGCAACCCAATATTGTAAAAATTGACTGCTCTTTTAATTCTAACTACTATTGATTCTTTGTTGGACATTAAATATTCAAATGGCTGATATATGTAGGTACATTTTTTTTACTGAAATGCCACTTGTTTTGTCTAATCCCAAATTACTTTTCTACATAGTTTACTTCCATCCAGTTACAATGTGTTCAGACATATCTAGTGCTCAACGGTGTAACCTGGAGTGAAATGTCCTTTCCCTGAAAATTAGGTGATAAGCTTACTGACCCACTAACCCACCTTCCATTACACCCATAGAGATTCTTCCAGCGCATAGTACCCTATAGAGACAAATGGCGCCATCTATTTTTCTTATCACCAGTAAGTAAACAGAAAAACGTTTCCCTTTTAAATACTTTTCTGTATAGTTGTTTGGAAAACAGAGATGAAAATAGCCCCAAGACTAATGTTGTGGCTTAGCAAACAGGAACCAATGAATGAGCTTATATGATGAAAGGTTTCTAATGTGTCAGCAGCCAAGATTACATTGTAGGTGATATATGTTTTAACTCACAGAGTTCTATTGGCATTTATGAAGAAATTTGGAGAGAAAACAATAATAAAGTTATCACAAACCACAGAATTCCGTCCAGTATATCAATCACTGATCTATATGCAAACATATTCAGATTATGAGAGAACTTGAATAACCAATAAATATTTTTATGGAAAAAAGTATTTATAAGACTTTTCCTTCTAAGTACAATGAGGAAATTCTACTGCTACAAGATTTTTAGAACGTTATTACGGCTAAACCGTTTTTATATTAAACTACAATTTTCTGTTGTGGTCACAAGGTAGTGCTGTTCCTATTGCTTAAAATGGAGAGCTGTGGTCTATGACTGAAGCTCTTTTACAGAGTGCATTATAAAGAAAATTGCAGTTTGGACACCTGTTGTATACCTCTCTAGCATTCAAAGGGTTAAAAACTAATACATTTGGAAGTGTAATAACTTTAAAGGAAAAACCTTCTAACAGTGGGGAAAACCCTTATTTTATTAACCCTTTGAGCACCAGAGGAGTATGCAACACAGTGCTTTGCAATGTGTTGCATACCATTCTGGCACTCAAAGAGTTAAACACACTTGTTTTCACACACACACAACTATATTTACACACACACACACACACACACACACACACACACACACACACACACACGTGAGTATCTAACTGTAGGTTGATACACACTTGTTTTCACACACACACAACTATATTTACACACACACACACACATGTACATATATATATATATATGCATGTATCTAACTGTAGGTTGATACACACTTGTTTTCCAAGGCATGTGTTTTGATTACTGCTCCTTTCAGATTCGCTAATGGTAGAGAAAACCAGAAATATGACAAGTATCACACGGGCTTGTAACATCTGTAGCTGTTTCGGTTTAACAAGTGTGTGTTTTACTTTCATCTCTGTTCTTTGTAACAGTGAAGCAACTCATTTTGCTGAAGACAGAAGTCTGGCAGGCTTGACGCGCCCCCTGTCGGATGAAAGGTTAATGAGTCCAACCTTTCTATAGCCGGCTGGATGTGTTGACCTAATTCTCTATTGATCAATGCAGAAAACATAAATCGTCTTTCCTAACATCCATTTATAATCCTACTGCGACCCCCTGAGGCCGGTTGCTTTCTCTGCCTCATTTGTAGAGGGTTTTTTTTCTTCAAACGTGAAAAGCTTAGAAAGGCCAATTTCTCTAATACTTTTTAATGTAAAGCCTACAAAAAAATTGAATTTGGAGATCAAAAAGGCAACAGCAATTCATGAATTATCAACCAAAGTAAAGCGGTATCTGTGTTAGGTTAGGATATAGTCCGGTGTGCTTATTTTATGTAGCAAAACATCTGGCTATTTACACAAAGAGAAAAAAAAGTATTTAAAATAATTTATGGCCAACAAATGACGTCGTGACTACCAAAAAGGTCTGCAAGCATTACTGCATTTCAGTACACTGTGTTAGGGAATGGACTAAGGTTCCATTAAAAAAAAAAACAAAAAAAAAAAAGCAAACAAAAAACCCCAAACTAATTTTTTTATGTTCACTGTGTAGCAGTTATTAAGTTGCATTGAGACCTCTCTGGAATCTAAGGGGTTAACACACAACTATTGTTACATTCACTTTCATAGACATACATATGACGTAACTCATCAAGCTTAAGAGGTGCAATTCTGGAGCAAACCAACTGTTCCATAGGGGAAAAATTAAAATTCTGCAAATAACTATTGATTCCAGTGGGGTGTTTAACCCTTTAAATCCTAGAGAGCTCTCCAGTGCATTACTTCTCAATGTATTGGAGAACACTGCATCCAAGGAGTTAAAAGCCACAGTTATAGCAACTGAAGGTTTTGTTCCACCTCTTATAGTGTAATCCAGAACTGCACTTCTTTAGTTTGATTAACCCTTTGAGTGCCAGAGGGGTACGCAAAGCATTGCAAAGCAATGAGTTGCGTACCCCTCTGGCACTCAAAGGGTTAATAAGGTCCCTAGAAACAATTGCAAATATCAATATGTAATACAAAATACGATTTCATTGCGGATACATATTAGGAGCACAGTGGAATTTTATTGAGACACGACAAATTTGTTAATATTTTGTTGTAACTTATTTGGAAGGTTTTACTACAAATATTTATCAACGTGCACTGCAAATATAGTATATAAACTAAGAAATAACGACATTTTGTAAAAACCAAGACACATTTCTATACGATGCAATGATGCAACATTCCCATGCAGACTGCAGCATCCCCATGTAATACGAGTTCACGTGTCAGTAGAAATCGTTAAACACATATACATATTTTTATTTCATTCCCGACTAAGTGATAAAGTGACATTTTAGGTGATAAATAAAAAGCAAAGCAAAATAAAAAAAAACATACCAAGCAATGACATATCATGAAATACATTAACAGCTTTTTTAGGGTTATATTAACTATTCAAATCACATTACTATGAGAGCCAAATAACCTAGCTTATTGGTTGAAGAGGTTTAGGGCACCAATGAAAACTGGAGCAAACCAACTAAACCACAGGGAACAAACACCTCCATTGCTTAAAATAGTGCCTTTATCCCACTGACTGCTAGAGAGGTCTCCAACGCATTGCAAATGGGTTAAACGCCCCATTTAAATCCATGGAAATTTCGGGGATTATTTATGTTATCATCCCCCATGGTGCTGTTGGTTTACTCCAGAACTGCACCTTTGTAGCTTGGTAAATAAGGCCTTAGAGTGCAAGATTTCAAGACCACATATTCGTTTTTGCTTTATCTATATTTTCCATGGAAAAAAATACTCATGGAAGAAACTACAGTGTTAAAATATCAATTTCTGAATACTAAAATAATATTTAATGGAAGTAAAATTCTCCTTATCAATAAAATAAGTATTGTTCAAATATCTTATTATAAATAGACATGATTTCAAATTGATAAAATATTTAACAGTGCATGGAATATGATAATACAATATTATTATTATTATTACTAATAATAATAACTCCATTGTATTTCCTGTTTGTGATAATGATGATGGTCACAGTGATGATGAGGAAGAATGTGTGTGGAATCACTTCGACTCATCCTCACTGTCACCACTACCACCACCATCATCGTCATCACTACCATTGTTGGTACCACCACTAGCATCATCATAACCACCACATCCACCACACTACCATCATCATCATCATCATATCATCATAATCACTCCCTCTTCCACCAATATCATAATCTCTATCACCCCCACCACTATCATCACTTCACTGTCATCCCATCATCATTACCACCACATCCACCACACTACCATCATCATCATCATCATATCATCATCATAGTCACTCCCTCCTCCACCAATATCATAATCTCTATCACCTCACCACTATCATCACTTCACTGTCATCCCACCATCATTACCACCACATCCACCCCACTACCATCATCATCATCATATCATCATCATTACCACCACATCCACCACACTACCATCATCATCATATCATCATCATAATCACTTCCCCCTCCACCAATATCATAATCTCTATCACCCCCACCACTATCATGAACTCACAGACATCCCATCATCATTACGACCACATCCACTACACTACATCATCATCATCATATCATCATCGTCATAATCGCTCCCTCCTCCACCAATGTTATCATCATCACCCCACCACTACCATCACTTCAGGGTCATCCCATCATCATAACCACCACTACCATCATAACCACCACCATTATCACAAGCATCATCATCACACAGACAGACCTACCACTGCACATGAAAAGCTCGGCCAAAATGAGAAGCTCATTTAGGGTTTAAAACAGAACATATATAGGATTTATCAGTAGTTTGCATTGCATTGGGAGCCAAACATTGTACCAGGGCCCTTATTCACTAAAGCTGCCACTGCATCATTAACAGTTGTGGTGGAAATAAATAATGTAAATCTACTAATATTAGTTTTAACAATATTGTCACAAATACAGTAAATAACATTAATGCAATATCAGTATCATGTATATCTTCTCTTCATAATGTTCACACTATGCTTGGAATGCAGATCAATGGTAATATTTAACCTTCTGGTTCCTAACCCTTTGAGTGCCAGAGTGATATGCAACATATTGATTTGCAATGCTTTGCATAACCCTCTGGTACTCAAAGGGTTAAAGGTTTGCAGTCACTAAGGCTGATGTACTAAGAGGAACTTAGATAATTCTGGGGTATACCAAGGCACCATAGGGGGACATAAAAAATCTTCCGAATTCTCTGTGATTTAAACGGGCCTTGTCATTCGTTGAATGCTAGAGAGGTCTGCAACGCCTCAGAGACTTGGGTTAATTGTCCGTTTAGAACGTTTTGTTTATTTGTTCCGATTAAAACAAATGAAAATGTCTAAAATTCCCATTGATTTAAATGGGGCTTTTAACCATTTGAGTGCAAGTGAGCAGTATTCAAGAGGTTAAAAGCACCATGCAACCATTTGAGTGTCAGGGAAGTATCCAGCGCATTGTGTTGCAATGCGTTGGATACCTCGCTGGCATTCAAAGGGTTAAATCAATTGGATTTTATTCATTTGACCCCTACGGTTCTTTTGGGTTGCCCCAGAATTACCCCAGTACGTCATAGTAACTTAGCCTTACTGAGTACCCAGTTTTTTTTACATGAACCCCATTAATATTACAGGCATACAGAGCACATGAACCTATAAAACGTGCTTTTTTGCTGAAAGAGAAAAATGGCAGCTTCCAAACGATTTATGCCTAACCACGTTGTGATTAGTGCAGTTTAAGGACAAAGTAGAAGCAGATAATCAGTGTTCTGCCTTTTAACTTTCTTTTGCTGTGCTATTGATACAGTGGATAAGAAAGTGGTTAAAGACGAAGGAACTAAAAATGTTCATTGTAAATATAAACCATTTATTTTGAGGTTGGTTCAGTTAAGCGGATCAAGTAAAGAACTCTACTGTCCCCTGGTGGACAAAAAGGGAAATGATGTGAGGACGAAGAAAAAAAGCCTTTCCTCTTTACTGGTAAAAGGCTCTGATTACATCTTGCTATCTTATTAATAATGTTGGCCCAAAACAAAGCCTTAAAAAGCAATAAAACTAGATTGCTTCCTTTCAAATATAGCGATAGCTGAAGTGCATTCTAGAGATGAGGCTATATTTGGATATTCACTGGGATAGAGATGATATATAGCCCTACTTAGACTGTCAGGTTGGCCCCTGCTCTTATAAAGTCACAAGTGCATATTTCCTGAAATATTGCACAACACAACATCCAACACACACTGCCACTCATCCACACAGCGGGCCTTGTGCACAAAACAAAAGTGGAGTCATTCTGGGGCAAACCAAGTGCGCCACGGGTAGGAATTACAAGTGTAATTGATTTAAATAGGATTTTTAACCCCTTTAATGCTAGAGGACTCCAACTCATTGCTTAGCAATGTGTTGGAGTCCTCACTACCATCCATAGTGTTAAAGCCCAATTTAAATCAACTGGTATCTTTATGATGCAGTCAGTTTGCGCCAGAATGATTCCAATTTCCTTAGGTGCACAAGGGCTGGTTTCAGACTACACTATAACCCTGTTGTATTGTCCTCCGCCACTCAAATGGTTCAAATGCATCATTGAGGCTGATGTACTAAGAACATGGTTTAATTCTGGCGCAAATTAACTTAATCAGAGGGCACAGAAATCTCCCGGATCCCTACTGATTTAAAAGTGTATTTAACCCCTCGAATACTAGATACATGCCTATTTTGCATTAATGTGTTAACATCTCCATTTAAATCAACTGGGATTTTATCTACTACTCCCCATTGTATAGTTGCGTTGGAATGGATACATCTCTGTAGTTCAGATGGATTTAAAGTATCTTAAATCATTGGACACTTTAATTTTCCACTGTAATGCAGATGGTTCGGTCCAACATCGCGTCATTTGTCTTAGTGAAATAGTATTAACGTGTTTCTAAAGCCCATTCCCCAGACTGATTCACAACTAATATCTTTATAAATCTCGATTGTCCTTTTAGCTTTAGAAAAGAGAAAACGCTAACCCTTATGTTTTGTTTTCTGTGGAGTTAGGGTCATATGTGCAAAACAAGTGGAGCAACTCTGGAGCAAAGCAACAGCCCTACAGGGGACAAAAACACTGAACTGATTTGCGTGGAGATTTTAACAATTTGGCTACCATGGGAGTGGGCACTACGAAATGGTTAAACGTTCGAAAGTCAGAGAGGCAACACATCGTTCGAGGCCTTTAAAGCTCTATTTGCTTCGCCGTGCTTTACGCAATCCTCGCGGGTTAAATAAATGGGATTTTGTGTTCCCTGTGATGCAGCTGTTTGTCCCAGAATTGTACTCTATTCATAAATGCATAATCCTCATTGTGTTTTCTGTAGCCACCTTGCCATGGATAGTCTAATACCAGTAAACCTCTGATTTCAGTAGATCTAGGACCCCAGTAGACCTGACACCAGTAGACACATGATACTAACAGATCTCTGACACCAGGGGGAGATTCACTAGGTGGTGATAAAGTGGTGATAAAGTGGCAATGATTTCTCCAATTTATCACTTCTCCGATTCCAGTGTTTTTCTGTGGAGCCTATGCACTAAGATTTCTTCTACTCTGGATATCTTAGTGAATAGGCTCCATAGAATAACATATGAACTGGAGAAGTGATAAACTGGAGAAGTCATCTCCACTTTATCACCTCTTAGTGAATCTCCCACAGAAGATCCATAATACCAGCAGACCTATGATACCAGCAGACCTATGATACCAGGGGGAAGATCCACTAAGTGGTGATAGAGAGATGATAAAGTGGAGATGACTTCTCCAGTTTATCACTTTTCCAGTTCCTATGTTATTCTATAAAGCCTATTCACTAAGATCTCTAGGAATTGGAGAAGTAATAAACTGGAGAAGTCTTCTCCACTTTTCACCCTTTATAACCACTTAGTGAACCCCACCCCCACCCTCAGAAATCTTTATGATAACAGTAGGCCTATGAAACTGTTGGACCTATGATGCGATAGATTTATGATACTGGTGAACTTGTGATACCAGTACACTTTAGTTACCAGTATAATTAGGACCCCAGTAGACCTATGATACCAGTAGACTTTATGATATCAGTAGACCTCTACAGTAGACGTATGATACAAGGAGACCTATGACACCAATAGACTTGATGATGCCATTTAACCTATTATATCAGTAGACATCATACCATAGATTTATGATAACAGTAGACCTATGATACCAGAATAACTATGATACCAGTAGCCCTATGATACCAGTATACCTATGATACAAGTAGATAAATGATACAAGTAGACTTATAGTACCAGTAGACTTTATTATGCCAGTTGGCATGTGATACCAGTAGATGTATGACACCAGTACACCAATGATACCAGTAGAGATATGATACCAGTAGACTTTATGATACAAGTAGACCTATGATACCAGTACACTTATGATATCAGTAGTCTTATGACACCAGTAGACCTATGATACCACTTGACTTTATGATACCAGTAGATATATGGTACCAGTAAACCTATGATACCAGTAGACTCATGATACAAGACCTATGATACCAGTAAACATACCATATAAGTAGACCTATGATTCCACCAGACATATGATAACAGTACACCTATGACACCAGTAGACCTATTATACCAATTGACTTTATGATACCAATAGAAATATGGTACCAATAGACCTATAATACCAGTAGACTCATGATACCAGACCTATGATGCAAGTAGAATTATGAAACCAGTAGACTTATGATACCATTAGACCTATGGTACCAGTAGACTTATGACTCCAGTAGACCTATGATACCAGTAGACCTATGGTACCAGTAGACTTATGATACCAGTAGACCTATGATACCAGTAGACCTATGATACCAGTAGACTTATGATATCAGTACTATGATACACCTATAGTGAATTTATATGCATACATCTCTATTCTCATTGTTGAGGTTGAAAACTGAACGCACAACTATATATAGTATGAGTATTTAGGGTCCTATGTAGAAAGCAGTTGAGGATATCAGTGGAAAACTGATGCAGCTCAAAATCCCTTTTGGTTTAACTGTGAATTTTAACCTATTAAAAACTCAATACAAATCAAGGGGGGGGGGGGGTCATTGGCTCCTGAGGGACAGTTGATTTGCCCCCGAGATTGCTCCACTTAAAGACCACAGAGGTGAACACTTCGTTTCACAACCCTCCAGTCCTCAAGGTGTTAACATTGTCTGGCGGTTCCCTACACAAAAATATAAAGTGTTTAATTAGTGTTTTACATTAACCCTTTTAAGAAACACGGAGGATGAACTGAAATTATTGAGACTCCCACATTTTATAAACGGGGAAAATGATCTATGTTCCGTATTGTGCACCACGTTTAACTCTTTCAATGCCAGGGCTGTGTGCAATACAGTCAACAGCAAAGATTTGCGCAACCCTTCAGCACTCAAAAACTTAACGCTTTGTACCTCAAGGATGTCTCCAGCTTATCCTTGCTGAGAAGGAGTTAGGGCCTTTGCTTTAACCCTTCGACTGCCAGAGAGGTACGCAAAGCAATGCGTTGCGTACTCCTCTGGCACTCAAAGGGTTCAGATAAAAAATGCGCAGCTGTGGAGCAGACCAATTGCGCCATAGGGAAAAATAAAATTCAGCCAACCCTTAGTCATTTAAATATCGTTTTAACCCCTTCAATGCTAGAGATGTCTCCAACGAAGTCTCTAGCGTTCAAGGGGTTAAAAACCCTATTAAAATGAATGGGAATTTTCGTCTCCACCCCGATGGAACAGTTGGTTTGCTTTGGTATTGCACCTTTCTCTATCTTAACCCTTTGAGTGCCAGAGGGGTACACAATGCATTGAAGCAATGCGCTGCGTACGCCTCTGGCACTCAAAGGGTTAATGAATACGGCTCTAATTCATTTAGGTGCCAGTAAGCTTTCCAACGCATGGATTAGGAGACTAGCCACAAATTATGTTGTTTAAAGCAAAGTACAATCTCTAAAACCACACACACAAACAAAAACAAACTAAAACAATTCACACAAACAAAAAGACTAAACAAACAATAAATATACATCCTTTTTTAAAACCACTCCAAATAATCACTTAGTAATTGCCCTTCATAAATACAGCTGAGAATTGCTCTTGTACATTTGTAAATATTGGATTAGGACTTTTTTTTCCATTGACCACCCTCTTGAAAATGACTCCAAAATCCACACTAAGGTTTTGAACTAAGCCTAATGGTCAATAGGTAGAGAACGTGTGTTATACTAGGAGTTGTCATTCTCCTATTATCTCTGATCGCCTAAATAGTCTCCAAACAGGAGACTGAAAAAATTACATTTATTCCCTGACACCTTGGATTTCCATCTCAAATAAAGACTTAGGGTGTAATATATTGTTGATAAACAAGTTAAACTCAAACCCATATCCAGTTTCACAGTCAAGTTCCGAATATTGCCTTAGCTTTTCTGTTGTAATTTCCTATATCCAATGTAACCTGAAATCCATGCTAATTCAATAAAACCAGTTACCAATCCACAAAGCAGGCGTATCTTGATGTTTTTCTCTGAGACCTGCATTTTCCGGTTAAGATTAACTTGCTTAAAATGAACAGATCTGTATGTTTTTATTACATGGAGTTATACAAATAAGCTTTCCCAGATCTCTGGAGAATAAAGAAAGAATGAGTGTTTCTTCACTTTAGTGTTGTAAATATTTTGAGGGGAAAACACAATTGATACGTTCAGACTGTTGATATATACAAAGACAGTTTATCCGGAAGTCAGTGTAAATAATGAGCTAAAAATGACGTACAGATTTTCCTCTCTTTTATTTTTGCACTACTATATTTGTAAACCAAGTAGAATCACTCCTTTTCTTGGGGATTATTGTAGGTTTCTATCGATTTTCCCAGCATTGTGTTAATATGTAACAGGCTAAATCGATTACAGGTGCCAGCAGGTGCATCTGTAGTAAGAAATCTTAGGTACAGTTGGTTCCAAATTTTCCTCTTCATTTCTGCCTTCACTAAAAAGGAAGACATGGATAGAATGGGTCAGATCTATTTACAATGACTAACATAATTAAGGTGCAATTCAATAGGCTAAAGAAGTGCAGTTGTGTATCAAATCAACTACACCAATGTAAACAAATACAAATTATTTAGAGGGTGCTTTTACAGGGACTCTGTCACCTAAAACAATTTTGTTATATTTGAAAGAGCTTTCAAAATACTGATATGCTGTATTAGCCATTTTGTATTTAGAAAACTAGTTTATGAGTTATTTAGATTTACATTTTATGCTAATTAGGGCATGCCATACAGACACTTCCTGTTTTAGCCTGCCTTTACCTCTCCCAATATACTGCCCACTTGAAGTAGCTTTGAAGGGTTTTGTGTTAATAAGTAGGGGAGAAAACATAAAGTTAAGACATGGAGTGCTTTAATTAGCATCATCTATGAGTCTAAACTCAAAAAACAGTTTTCTAAATAAAAAAATGGCTACAAGCGTTTTCAGAATCAAGAAAGTTGCTTTAGGTGTTAGGTCTTTGAATTCTACTGAGGTCTCCATTGCGTTGGAAGTCTCCTTAGCATTCAATGGGCTGGATTCATATGTAGGAGATAAATGTTACCTCCCGTTTTATAAAAAAAAAATCCTATTGTCGTCTATGGGGATACCTTGAGATAAAAGCAGAAATAAAATTAGCACCTGCATTTGTATCCAGCCCAAGATGTTTTAAACTCTATTTTAATTAACCCTTTGAGTGCTAGAGTGGTACAGAATGCATTGCTTTGCAAGGCATTCCGTACCACTCTAGCGCTCAAAGGGTTAAAGGGAATTTGAAAAAGGTTTTCATTTTCATATTTTGCAGTTGGTTTGCGCCATAATTGCTCATCATTAGGTTATTGAATTGCACATTTAGAAATATAAAGACCCTGCAATACATTATGCTAAGTCTATGTAATTCCTTGTTAGTCTCCAGGGAGCTTTGAAAGTTAGAAAAAAACACGTAAATGAGCGGAACTACAATTATGATGTGATTGCATAAACTGTCATTTTATTTTATTTTATGGTTTAAACTCTATAGAGATGTGAAATCTAATTTCCTGTGGAATGACAGGCAAAGTTTTCACAGAAAGAGGGTCTGTTATCCCCTCAGAGTTTCTTCTTCCACACGAATAAATATAGCACGAATTTTTAATTCGTCTTCCTTTCTCAGACAACAATGATGGTTTTGAATGCTGGACACAATTTGGGTTTTGTGAGGATGTCTTTCTGTCCTCCCTCAGCCCAGCTGTCCATATGGAATACAGCGTGTAGTAGTAGGATCACAATGGCACCAAATGACAGGCAGGACAAAACGCAAGGATACTTCTCCCTGACTCTGGGATGCACTGCCCCTGATAAACGAATTCAATAGCAACCAAAAGAAAGAAAGAAAAAAAAACACACTATCTTTCTGTCCCCATGGGTCTCTTTCATTTTGCCTTCTTAATATGCACGCCTCTTACAT
Organism: Rhinophrynus dorsalis; assembly: GCA_037306005.1. NCBI lineage: Eukaryota > Metazoa > Chordata > Amphibia > Anura > Rhinophrynidae > Rhinophrynus > Rhinophrynus dorsalis. The sequence goes on from CM074720.1 coordinate 109,375,775, forward strand.
CCTCAACAACCAGCCTCTCCCATTGTGTTTATTTGTAATGTCTACTGTATATTGTTCAAAGATAGACTGCACATACTGCCCCATTAGAGTGTGAAATTTAAGGCCAAGGGGTTAGGGCCACACAAGACTTAACTGGTTTTATTGACTCAGGTACAAGGGAAAAAGTGACTTTTGTTTCATTGTAATTTTTTTTTCTAAAATAGTAAAATGCAATGGCCCTTATGTATAAAGGCAACCTGCAACAGTTTTAGATCATACTAGCTGCATCATAGGGGTCAACAAACATTCCCCAAATACCCACTGATTTCAGTGGGGTTCCTAAGTCGCTGAAAGCTAAATAGTTCAATGCGTGTGAACATCTCTAGCATTCAAGGGGTTAAAGTCCCCATTTAAATCAGTGGAAATGTTAATTTTGTAATCCAAAGTGATTTTTGTATATATATATATATATATATATATATATACTCTGTTACTATAAATTATATTATATACCTATTAATAAAACAGTTAACATTTGGTGACGTTCTATTAACCCACAGAGGTCCTCAATGCAATACAGTGGAGGTTTTCAGGGGATTAAACGTGATTCATCTGTTTAGTAATCACCACAGCTTTAAATACAACTACTATTAGTATTAATAATATAACGAATTAATAGACTTTTGGGATAATTTTAAATGTGTGAACACATTACAGTAATATTTCATACACAAGGCATTTATTATGTTTGATCAATGGTGAAAAATCATGTTTCATGTGGTCTTTCCACAATAATTTATGATACGTGAAGGAAAATTCATGTGTATTATATCATGTGTATTAAAATCTAGTTCATAAAGGTTTTATCAACGGCTTAACCCCTCGAATGCCAGAGTGCAATGCATTGCGCACCCCTCTGACACTCAAAGGGTTAATAGACTTGGATTTTTAAGGCAGTTGCTTAAATAGGATTGGGCAAAACAGAAAATAAATAATTTAATTTGACCTTACAACATTATAAATAAATAAAAAAATCACTACTATATAATAGTACGTATTTTAAAATGTATGTGATAAAATGCATAACAATCCATATCTCTGCAATGATAGATAAATTACCTTGGTCCATGCACATTATAAATTCAATGTATTCTTACAATTAAGTTATTAGACACATTTAACACTGACTAGCAGAATAGCAGTGAGGTTTTGGGACAGATAATCTTATTAGTATTGAATTAAATCTGACAGTTATAGCTTCGCTAGTGATTCTTTGGGGAATATTAAACATACATTGCTCTATGTTTATATTTGTGAATGAAAAATCTCTTAAAGGTATATTCTTCTTAACTCTTTGAATGCCAAACGGAAAATGCATCTTCCAAATGTAAGAATTGTCTTAGCATTTGACTGTCATTATGTTTTGTTCTATTTAATGCAACCTAAAATAATGCAAAAAAAAAAAAATTAAATACAAAATCCATAAACTACTACACGGTTACCTCTAAATTAATTAAGCATGGTTTAACGCTTTACGCACCAGAGGGGCAATTAATTTACAAAAATAATTATAATAATATATTGATGAATATAATAATAAATGTCTCAAATATATATGCGTTTAGCCATGGAGCAATTGGCGCACTATAATTTTAACAGACTGATAAGAGTTTCTTGCACTTTTTAAATTGAGGGCATTATGTAATGTGGGAAGCCATCCTAACTGTTTACAATGGCAAAATACAGCATTTCAGAAAATAAATCTATTCCACTTGTGCAAGATAAAGCAGAAGCTGTTCACACTGGAAGGCAATGAAATTTCCCCAGCTAAAAGGACACTTTACTGTTAAAGTAAATGAGGTCTGATTTTTTAATTTTCTATCATTTTACTCCTACTGCCTCTCCAGCTAGATAAATGGAAAAACAATCAAACAGACAAGACTTAAAAGACACTATCAAAAACAATATGTGTTTTTCCTTAATGATACAAAAATAACAAAATAACAAAGTATAATAAAATCAGTATCAGTATGAATTCATATACTGCAGTTGTTTTACCCAAATTTACAACCGTTCCTCTAGGATCATCAGCGTAACTCTATGTATCACGAACGTTCTAAGCGTAACTTGGTTCTAGATTGGGGGACTAAATACGCCTGACTGAAGGTCTATTGAAAAAGTCAAACACACGTAGTTCTTTTTTTTCTTTTGAAACACATCATTTTATTAAAATTCATATAAAAATTGAAAATCTCCCATGGATACTTTTGTCTTTTTTTTTGTAATCATACATGATATCAGTCATATATCTCTATGTAGATGACTTTGACATGTTGTGTTCTACTTTATGTTTTGGGGAATAATTGCATAAAAAACGCCCTGAAGGTTACTGATGCCAACAATAACCACAAATATGTACAAAAAAAGGAAAAACTAATGGTGGTCAGAATTTATATGAATTTATACATGGCCATAAATATTTAAAGTTTCATATAAAAGAAGGAAATAAAATTCTCTATATTTTAAAGTGTTTTCCACTTGTTTTATATACGATCGACAACATTTCTACAGCACACAAACATACTTTACAAAAAAAAATCACATAAGCAGTACTTTTCCTTTCAGTTGTAGGTAGGCAGGATCGCTTTCATGGAGCAATTTTGTAAACATGGAGCACAACATACCAAAGAGTGTTTGAGGATGAATTGACCTTCCATTAAAACAATCAATAATAATAATAATTATATTAATGCTTCTTTTACCCAACAGTCTTTTCATCATTTTTGGAGCAGATCAGTCTGTACATAAAGTTCACCAAGTCCACTGTTGGGCTTGCACCAAGTGATGTGCTGTTGGGTACTGGGGGTTACTGGCAGAGCTGTACTGAGCGTTATATTGCATGTGCTGTAATGACTGGGCGCTATATGCTGAAAATGGGATGCCAGCCGGGAATGTGGCTGCTAAGTCCTGAGCTTTGAGCGTGTGACATGGTTTGCCATCCCTGACTAGGACAGGCACTGCCACCCGTCTAGGGGAGGGAAGAGGAGTCACTTCCATACCTTTTTCAGCCCGAGCTCTCTTCATCTTGTACCTGTGGTTCTGGAACCAGATCTTCACCTGGGTGGGGGTGAGTCGGATTAGACTGGCTAGGTGTTCCCTTTCAGGTGCTGACAGGTACCTCTGCTGCCTGAACCGCCTCTCCAACTCATAAGTCTGAGCCTTGGAAAACAGCACCCTCCTTTTTCTTTTCTTGCCTGAGTCCCCACTGCTTGAAGTTTCCTTGTCGTTGTCTGGGGACTCATCAGCAGAAGGTTCTGGGGATTTGGGTGATGAATCCTGCTGGGAATTGCTGGATGCAAAGCCATGTACTGCAGAAAGTCCATAAAGGGAAAGAGTGAGAATAAGATATTTTAATCAATAGCAGAGGTAGCATGCACAAGACACATTACACTCTTACACTCATCAATGTGGATGCAGGTTCTACTGTATTATTAGCCCTCATGTACCTATCTACCTGTACAACGTTTTACTGGGATATAGACAGGTAGACAAACGGATAGATTAAATACAAATATCTGAGTATACATTAACTAGATTATAACATTTTATAACAGTAACTAATCATACACCTCAGAAAAGAATACATACATGCGAGATAATAGGACTTGGTGTGATGAGTTATTACTACACGCACAACAACACTGTGAGGACAACACTGTGAGGCTGACGTGCTAAGTTGAAGTGTAGCAATTCTTGCCCAAATTGAACAATATTCAATAACTTCCCAAATCGTCATTGATTTAAATCTGAAGTTTAATACTTTGAATGCTAGAGAGGTTTCCAACGTAATTTTGTTCCCTGTGGGACAGTTTGATCCAATTCTCCTTAATACATTAGCCTCGCATTACTAGAGAGAGTATGTGTGTGTGTGTGTGTGAGAGAGAGAGAGAGAGAGAGATGTCTTTGGAGCCTGTCAAAAATGTTAACAGCCAGGTAGGAGTTCTAGGAGCCTGTGAAGTAATGAATCCACACAGGTGTATATAAAATAATACAATACTACAATTGAGGAACCATCGGTGAAATGTTAGAAGCCCTGCCTCCCAGATTCCTGGTATTTTTCCTGGTCTTATGCACATACATACATTTGACCTTGACTCACAACCCAGTAATAGTAATAGGACGT